>CANUEY010028784.1:0-19420 GCA_948099555.1 Croton setiger
ATCAATATTTATACTAGTATTATCCATGTATAGTAGTATATATATTAGTACCAAAGACAGTTTTGAATTTTTCAAAAAGAAAAAATATATTATTTTATTATTTTTTAAAACCATGTGTCAGTCTTTCCTATTAAACACTAAATAAATGATAAATACCTTAAGCTCTTTTTATTTGCAAAAACTATCTAGAACATAAGCTCTAAAATAGTTAAAAGAACTAGAACCGAGACTGGCCAAATTCAATTCAATTTTGATTCCAAATTTTCGAAAACACGCAATTATAGACCCATACCCATGCCTAATTAGACACAGGAAGAAAAAAGATACAGCGACAAATTACTCCACAAATAGTGTAGTTTTAATTAATTACAAACAAATGAGATTAGAATCATAAGAATGCCCCATAGTTGGAGCTACTAAAACACATAATGGCCCTAACCAACTTGCAGTCATTCATTAAATGGCCAGTTTCGATCACAACAATTCTCACATAGGCCGGAATACTTGTATTGTATTACTAAAATATTAATAGCCTTCGTGCATTAAGAACATAGTCAACAAGTTTGAATGTATTGATTCCATTTCCATTATTCTTGTATTAGTTGCTGCTGATAAGATTTGCAGTGCTTTGGAAAAAAAAGTGTGCTTCAGTTCAGTAGACCCTAAACAAACTCTGAAGTATGCATATGCACATCTATAGCCTTTAAACCACAAAGATTAATCGACTACAAAAACATTCCCAAATCATGGATGATCAGAAACAAAATTCAGTGCCTCCCAATTTGCTTGTAACAAATAATGGCGTAGTGCAATTCAGTAATGCTGTGCTCCACACAGGAAAATTGCAATTAATAAGCAAGAGATTGCTCTTAACACGGAGGCATATACAACCTTTTATTTTCATTCTTCTATAACATCACTCTTCTGATAGGCCGTTATTGCCCATCACGTTAAGCAGCTGGGTTATTGTGCTCAGGAGCACTAGAATCACCTGCTGAGGATGATCCTTTTGATGCTGGAATATAAGACCATGCTAAAGCTGCAGTTCCCAGGGTAATTACTGCAGCAATTGAGCCCCAAACCCATCGCTGTCTTCTTTTCCTGACTTGCCTATCACGCCGGGCCATCTCTGTAAAATCAAAATTTTTACAAGGTAAGTACCAAAATTTATTGTAAATGCATATTGATCACACAGAATTATATGCATATGTTGCCACATAACTAGTCTTGACTGACCAAGTCTAATCATCAATAAACATTCACCAATATATACAATTATGGCATAACAAGGCATTGGTAAGGGTGATTAATTTAACAGGACACGTAGTCCCTAAAGAAATTCAGCCAGGAAACAATTTGCAAATGCAGACGTAAAACAATATAAACTTGCGCAATAAAGATACCTATCAGAGTTAAATTTTTTATACAATTATGGCAGTAACATCACCCTTCTTTGTTCCAAATTTTTCTGAATTCTGATGCACAATAAAGTAAAGATTAAGAACAAATGTCAACAGAAACCAAATCACAAAATTAGTAGTTATAATATGCATCAATTATTCAGACTTCAATTTCATTTTGAAAAGTTAAGAATCTTATCAGTTCAAGTTCCTGCAAGAATAAGGTCTAATGTGCCAAAAACATAACTGTTTTAAACTAGATGACTGGAATTCTGGAAGGGGGTCTTGCATAAATATAATGAGCAAGGAGAAAACATTGAACAATCATAGCATAACAAGTATTCCTTCCATTTCACAACACTATGATGACTTTTGATCTAGAAATTCTCCAGTAAAATTAGCAAAAATATGCAGAGTTTTTCATTTGCCTGCACCCCAATGCATTCATGCAAATGCAAATACCATTCCACAAGTTATACAAGGACGAGAAGTCAAGAAATAAAAAGAAAGCAAGCAATATTGATCTTCCAGAAACCACAAAGGAAACATAAAAGTAAATGTGCAAAAAAATAATACTCAAAGCACAGAATCTCACCAACAGCTTCTTGGTTCCTTTGAGACATTTCTCGATTCACAGCCTCATAATAATGAAGACGATCCATCAATCGAGCAATCTCAAAGTTCTTAGCCTCAATCAGGGCTTCCTTCTCCATCTCTGCTTCAGCTCTTGCAATGCCCCTCCCAATGGATTCCGACACAAACCGAGCTACAGAAACTTGCTTGCAGAGCTCTTCTGCAGGTTCATCATCCTGCAACAGACCACCCTCTGGCATGTCAAAGGGAAATTCAGGGAAAGTCAACCCCACAAGCATTAATTGTTGCTTCATCATCTGCCACCGATTTTGCACACTACTCAAAGTCTCCTCAGCTTGTTTTCGCTTCTCTATCTCCATTAATAAGTTCAATCTCATTTCACGCCATTCCAAATCAATATCCCGCACAGAAGACTGCATCCCGCTATCAGAAGAAAGCTCTACAAAAGGTAGAAAATAAAAATAAGCCTATTATTCCGAATATGAAGTCAACATAAAGTTGTTTCATTACTGATCAAGCTTAAAAATAAATTGTCTATGAAACTGGAAATATCGGTCCTTGATAAACAGGATGTGTATAAATACAAGAACCAGTTTAAGTGATCTCCAATAGGAAATGATTGAGGATATTTATGTTCTCCAACAGAAAATAAAAATATAATTCTCAGAGGTGTGCTATGTCAGATCAAATCAGCAAAGAAGAAGGGGGAAAAAAAGGCAAGTCATACTACCTTGATCAATACCAACATCAGTATGCTCCAAAATCAAAAAATAAACAAGAAATACTACACAAGTATATATGGAAACAAGACCCATGTACCTTCCCAAGCATCATAAAATTCTGTCGTCGTAGGTGCAGGAAGCCTCACAGAACTTTCAACTACAGAGTTGTCCTCACCATCTGTGGTACTAGTGTAACCCATGGATTCCCGTGGGTCAAGGAAATCCTTGGTGTTTACTTCACTTTCTGAATTGAATGCATCAAGCTTTAACACATCCTTCACAGCCAACCCATTCCCAACATTGCTGCTGTTAAGTTCCTTGTCATTCCTCAGTAGTTCACCACTGGAAAAAGCATTTATATGCTCCCCTTCACTAGAGTCCCTATGTGCACCATTACTACCTCCTTTGATGGGACTATTCTGAACACCATTGACATGTTTCCCTTCAACAGAATCAGAAATGGAAAATGTAACTGAATGCTCTTTAGTTGAATCAACAATACTGTTTTCCGCATTATTTGAATCCCCATTGACCTTATTCTCATCCAAATTTTTCCTCCCAGGGGCTACATCGTGTTGAGAAAAGCTCTTTAACAGGCGTGGCCCGCGCCGTTTATGATTAATAATATACGGTGAAGGAGGGAATGAAGATGGTGAATCAGGGAGTGGGGTAGCCTCAGGGGTCGCATAGAGTGCTGGTGTGATCTGAGGACGAGTAACTTTCCTCTCAGCAGCTAAATTACTGTTTCTCCTCTCCAGTTTAGAATCAGTGGCAGGCCCTGAATTTGGAATATATTTAGGCTTTGGACCAGGATTTCGACTAGGAACAGATTTGTCAACAGATTTAGAAGTTCCAGGTTCTAACAACCTATCCAAAGCTATAGCAGTAAACGTCGGCATGGCTCTGCATTATCGAACAGCCAAACATAAGCAATGAATATAAAATCATATATATACAGCCTCTGATGACTCACAACAAGGCATACACATCCGAAACCAAAGAACGAAAACAAAATCAAGTTTACAGCACCCATATACTGCTTAGCAGCCCATAAGAAAATCAGCCTAGCTACCAAAACAAAATCTTAAATACAAATAAAATTAAAAATAAAAAGAGCAGAATAGTGAACCATGTCAAAACAACCTACCAACAACTTTCCTTCAAAACATCCAATCAGCCATATCACTAACTAAATTCCACTGGCTCTAATTGAAAACTGAATTAATGATCCCTAATATTCCCAAAATAAAATGAATGAATAAATAAATAAATTCGAGACCTAAAAGCAGAAAACAAAACACGCCCATCAAACTGATCCTAATCAATAAAAGCAGCAATATAACAGCAAACGAGACCATATAATTCACCTAATTTAAAACGAAAATATATCCGTAAAACAACTAAATAAAACCAAAATCCTCCACGACCTACTACAATCCTAGAACTATGTAACTGATACAAACAATTTTATGTTTCCTCAAAAACCAAAAAGGCCGTTCAGTTAAAACAAACAATCAAAAAAAAAAAAACTGAAAAACATAGATTAATAGTAACGAACGAGACACAGTTACCTTGACGACGAGTCGTAGCACGAGGATGAGAAAAAAAACCCTAACAGAAAGAGAAAAGCGAAAGCTAAGAGCCGAAATAGCGCTGGGAAACACAAAAGCAGAAGTGTGCCATTATGATCACTATAATTTGATTATTCAGCTTTTTATCTGTTTGTTTTTGGATTAGAGCTCACGGCTCTTGCTTGCCTGACCTAACCTGATCTTCAAGAACAAGGCAAGAAAAAGAAAAATGGAAAATAAAAAGGAGAAAAAAGTTTTTTTTTTTTTAAATAAATTTTCAATTTTGGATGTCTAAGCTATTATCGCATCTGCCTTTCGCTGGTGAATGGAAAACCCTCTCCTGTCTCTCCGCAAATATTTGAATCTTTCTCTTTTGTGACCCTATTTTTAGGAAATATATAAATATAAACAAATATTTTCTAATTTTTTAATTGAAATTCTTTTTTTAGGGCACACGTATTAGAATATCGGAGGTCGTGATTGACCATATCACTCGGCACACAGGAGTTGTTGATAGCAAAGGGTATATTGGACTTTTCAAATTTGAAAGAAGGTCTGCTGTGCTGTCTTCTTCTACTCCCTCCAAATTGTTTGGAGCTGCTGTGGTGATGTTTATATGTCGATTTAATTTAATTAATTAATAAAAAGAGTAAAGGCTCTGGACCAATTTCCAGTGTAGGCCCGAGTCTACTGGTACGGCTTTAAAATGAATGATGAGAAGAGCGAAAATTATAAATTTGTGCTTTGATGCATACAGCTTTGTCCTTAATACTTATATTTAAAAATTAGACAGTTTTATGTCCGTATTTTACTAAATTACACTACATAATACTTATATTAAAAAAATTTTATCTCTGTATTTAACTAAATTAGACTACTTAATCCTTATATTAAAAATATCTCGAAACTCCGTTTATTTGTCTAGTTACATTTTTCTTATTCCTAAAATACCTCTTTCCTCATCAACTATATTGTCATCAAGAACATCACCACCTTCATCCAGTAATGAATGGAAAATTATGGAATGGATTAATAACAAATCAACAACACATTAATTTTCTTATCAATCCATATTTTCCAAACTAAAATCAATCACCAAACATTCTAGTTTTCAGGCATCCAAAATATAACCTCAACAAAATTAAGAAAAAACATACTACATATATAAAAAAAAGTTTAGAAGTTAAAAGAAATAACTAAAAATCAACAAACTCCACTCTACCAAACTAAATAGCAACAAATACCCATGAGCAAATTCCAATTCCGTGAGTACTTTTGCAGATTTGGCGAATACATGGATGAAAAGAATTTAGAATTCTTCTCTCTTTCATCCATAAAATAGAAATTATTCTACTGGTGAAAGACAACACCGCCACTATCTACCGTGTCCAACAGTGAGAGCGTTTTTCTTCGGCTGGTCCAGATTGCAACACTCTTCTTGCCCGCAGCTCCCTCTCAGGCCAAGCTGATCGTCCATGGTCTTGGTCCTTCTGCATAGTTCTACTGGTCGTCCTCTAGCCGTTTTGATCGACAAGGAAGGCTCGAAGTATCCTCCTTCTTTGTCTATTTGTTTGCTCTTCCTACTGAGCTTCATTTCAAGAACAGAGAAAATAATTATGCAAGCCTTCCTTTTTTGTTCCCTTTTGTTTTTTTCCAGTAAAACGAATTTAATCGATGCGAAGGAAGCCCTGGAAGCTGGAAAATTTTCCTCATTATGGTTTGAACATCTCACTAAAGTTGAAGAAATTTTAGTATAGAGAAATGATAAATTTTTGTGGAAGTTTTGATCTTTCATGTTTTATTTTCCTTGCACATGAATAATAAGACCCATGAAAAACTTCAACTTACAAAGACACGTGAGTTAGAGGTGGTCACAGGCCGGATCGGGCTGATTCCGAGGCCTCATAACCGGCCCATTAAACCGCCGGGCCGGCGGCGATTCGGGGGCGGTTAACCGACGGTTCGAGAACAATTCACGATTTATAACGGTTACGGTTCGAAATTTCGTTGAACCTGAACCGGACCGCTAACCGAATGGTTCCAGTTCTGGTTCGGCCGGTTCCGGTTGGGGGGGTGGCCGGGCCGGTTTTTCCACGGGCCAACCCGGCCCATGGTCACATCTAACGTGAGTTGCAATTGCAAAGACAAGAAGTTTCACATTATTTTAGTTTGTTTCTTAATGACGATGGGGCTGATGCAGAAAGGAGGATTTTAGGAATGATAAAATATGTAACTAAATGAGTAAATAGAGTCAGACAGAAATCTTTAACACAAGGGTAAATAGTGTAATTTAGTACAGGGACAAAATAGTATAATATGTCAAATGTCAGGGATAAATTTATAATTTTACCTTTCAGAATTTTAAAACTTAAAAATAACTCCTTTAAGTTTTAAAGACAAAAAATATTCACTCCTATAGCTGACTGTTCATAGTTTATTTATAAAATGTTCACAAACAGTTCAAAATTGTTCATAACCTATTCATATACTATTTATAAAAAAATTTTAAATTGTTCATGTTCTATTTTATAAAAAAAAAAAAAAAAGCTATTTTTGAGAAAAAAAAACTTTAAAGGAGGATTATTTTGAGAAAAAAAAACTTTTAAAAGAAATTATTTTGTGCCAGAAAACCTTACAAAAAGTGAAGTAAATAGCAACTTTTAGAATTAGTAACTAAGTAAATGTCATAATATTTCAAAAATTAAGTAAATAATAATTTTTTTATGACATTTGTCCTTATACTCTTTATGATATTTTTACATACTGATTAGTATGTAAATTACTTTTTACATACTGATCAATATGCAATTAATTTTTACATACCATGAGTATGTAAATTTTTTGTGATAATTACTTTTATACTCTTGTTTTTTTTTTTACATATCGATTAGTATGTAAAATGATTGATTTTTAATGACAATTATTCTTATACTCCTAGATTATTTTTATATATCAGTGAGTATGTAAATTGATTATTTATGATAATTACTTTTATAACCCTAATTTTTTTACATACCAATCATTATATAAATCAATTTTTATATACCGTTAAAATATAAATTGATTTTTTGTAACATTTATTCCTATGCCCCCTCTAGATTATTTTTACATACCAATCAGTTTGTAAATAAATTTTTTCATACTATTAATATGTAAATTTTTTCTTAAACAATTTTACCTACCCATATGTATATAAATTTTATTTTTATATTTAAACACTTAAACAATAAAGTTTGTACATTTTAATGCATAAAAGGACCAAAATGAAAATATTAAAAATTTGAGGTACTAAAATGTAATTTTGGACAGTGCATCTTTTTCCGCTTTCTTTTCCAGTTGTCAATGACTAAGTACTGCCGCCTGTTTCGTTAACAGTCACTATTCTTGTCGAAAATTGACTAAAATCATATTGGTAGCAAGTTCTTTAATTGTATTGCTGCCAGAAATCATTTGATTCAAGTTAGAACTCAACAAAAAAGTTGAGAAAATAGGTTTTCGATGGTGGCGGCATTTTTGTTTTTCGTCGTCTTTTTTGCCAGCCTTCATTGTTGTGACAACAACTTTGAGGGTACCAGATGACTGACCGACCTTAGGGCTTTCGACAAATACTCTCAGATGGTTGATCGGAAGTTTCTGGCAGAGGATAAGCGTGTTAGTGTTTGTGCCTTAGACCATTTAGTTAGACCTTAATAATAATTTATAACTAGCATGACTATTGATTCGATAATCATAAGACGATTATGTGTATGGTGATACAAATCAATTTCATAGATACTTGTTACAGAACAGAGTATTAGATAGACCCATTTTGAAATCACTAATGGGTTAGTGTCATAAGTGAATCTTATGATAGTTATGAATTAATCGTTTGACTTGAGATTGTCATAGGTTCCAACATAAGGACTGTTATGTTTTGACATAATCAAACGTTATTCGTAATTGGATAATCATAAAGGTTATTATCAAACTTGATAGAAATCATATAAAGGATATTGAGCAATCAAGATAGAATTTGTCTTTCTCTTTGAGAGAGATATCTTCTAAAGCCCTCGATGAGTGAGATTGTGAAATGCATGGCCGGACTCAAATGAATTAATAGTTTAGTCAATCTCATTTGTTTTCTCAGTCTTCTTGGAGAATCGAGTAATTATAAGATTGGACAATATAAGTATGACACTGACCATGACTTATGTTCAAACTAGATATCGTATGACAAAAGTATTAATGCATGTACTATTATTAGGTTTAATTGGACAAACCAATCTTATATTAATTTGATAGTCATAATATATTGCTAAAGTCCAATTATGATTTGTAGGCTTGATAGAGATTGAACCTACTACCTATTAATATGAGTTTATTGTCACACACAAGAATGCGTTTAGGCTGAGAAATAATAATAAGGTTTTAGAGAGACCAACAGACATAAAAACGTGTGGAAGGAAAAAAGAAAACGTGAAACCCTAATTCGATCCCACTCAATTGCTGTTTAGCAAGTTAGCACTCCAGAAGGAATGTGGATACTGATAGAGAGTGTTCGTGATTACGCAGCTCTTTATTCAAAAAAAAATTCGAATCATTAAAAGATTAGTTTTTGATCCATTTCATTGAATTAAACGAATTACATGGATCCTGAGATGACATCAGAAATCAAAAGATTTTGTTCCGTTGCGTGTTTTGGTTTGTAGTAATTTCCGTGATTTCCTAACAGAGCGGCGGAGCTGAACTCCGGCTAACTTGTACAATTTCAACTTTTTTTTTATTTTAATTTTTAATATTTAATAATTAAAATTTTTTATTTTATTACTTTTAAAATAAAAAGAATAATTTTGTAAAAAATTATAATTAGTATTTAGTTATTTTTCGAAAAAAAAGTTATTTACTTAACAACAAATTTCAGAATCTACTGTAAATAGGCTTTCTCCTCTCACATATTTACCTGAGGCTTGACCATTTCCTATTTCCACACAAATTTTGAATTTTGCCGGCAAAAAAAGTTAAAATAAATGTGATTTTAATATAAAAGTGGAACATTTGTAGTATAAAACTAAAAAGAGAAAGTGTGGAAGCATCATATCAAATTGAATCTTACACCATCAATACTAATTTTTAGATCCCATTTCAGATAAAGCAATGTTGCATTACATAAATTAGAATTAAAAAAAAAAAATTGGCTTCTCATCTTCACAATATAAAGCATGTTAATTTTAAAAATGAAATAAGAGCATGCGCTAAGAATGAGATAGTCTCAATGCAATATATATATTTTTTTATGTGCAAGAATGAGAGTCTCAATGAGAATTTTTTATTTTTAATGATTAAATAATATGAATTTATGGAAAATAAGTTGTTTTTATTTAAAGGTATTATCTTTTCATTTTTTTGAAAAGAAAAAGAACGAAACTGAATAAAAATCAAATATTGGGCATTTTGAGTACAACTAGAAAATTATCTAATCCGCAAATATTATCAGTCATAATGGCTTAGAAAATTCTTATTAAAACAGTATAACAAACATTCTCATATATTTTTAAAGATAACTCTTCGGGAGAAGGAGAAGAATAAAAAATAATTAAAGCTTGATTACAACTATGCCCCTAATGGCTTCTGGAACATCTATTGACATCAGGAAGAGCGTGAATATAGGGAAAAATATTAATGAATGATGAAATAATTTGGCCATTCAAACTGACCATTTGCACAGCATGATGACTATCACTTTCAACTACTAGCTTCATTATATTCACATCCCAATTCAGATATTATCTTTTCTTTGATCATCAAATATGAGTTACAAGCTTTGAACATCTAAACAATTAAGCATAGAAAAAACAAGATCCAATTTAACAACCTAAGAGAACAACACAACCTAGGATCTTCGCATAATATTCTTAATCTTCACATCCACCTAAAAGATATTAGGCCAAGGATATTCTTGAACACATCTCCAATTGTGTTCAGATCTATAAATATCATACCCCCAATAACAAATCTACTATAATATAAGGTCTATTGAAAGAGCTTGTTTATATGCTAACCCAGCAGATCAAGCTCTTTTTTAAACAAAAATGGCCACCAAGTCCCAAGAAAAGTTTCAAACAACGCCAAAAAAAGGAAGAAATAGAAAGAAAGCTAATTGAAATTGGCCTTAGCAATTTCCTCTCCTTATTAATGGCTAGTTTTTCATTTTGGTTAAAACTTAGCCGTTTGATACAATGTTTAATCATCATCAACTGGGTAAATTTGATATAATATAGTCCTTTGATACAGTTTTACTGTTGGATACAATATAGTTGTTCCAAACGGCTAAAAATGAATTAATTTTATTTCCATTTTTTAATTTTTTTTCATGTATAAATAACCCTTGTATTTTTATTGTAGAGGCTGATAGGCTTCAGATTGTTTCGCTACAGGTGTTGAGAGTGGAATATGGATAGTACTCTCCTTAATTTATAAAAAAAAAAGTTAATATTTATGTAATATGTCAATTTATATATTATAAGAAATCTGTAATTTTATAATTATCAATTTCTATCTTATTTTCTTTCAGTACCGAACACTAATTTTTCAGAATATAAATTTATTTTTTCTTATTTTCTTCCACTACTAGTCACCAGCTGCTAGAAAATAAATTTATCTTACTTTCTTCCAGCCACCAGTATATAATTTTTTTATTTTCTTAACAAACTTAGGTATATAAATTGATTTTCTTAAATTTTCTAATGAATTTAGGATATGTTTTTGTTGGACCTCAGGTTCTACCGTCTATTCTAACACCAATTGGTTTTAGCAAAGCTGATAGTGCCTCATGTCCAACAATGTTAGTCATGTGTGCATCAATTGTCCCGTAACAGAAACTGAATGGGCCAAGTTACAATCGAATATCATGGGCACTTGTGTGCATGCATACGTTATAAGACTAAATGTATGCACCTCTTCTAACACCAATTAATTTTAGAAGAAATTGTAGTGCTTGAGGTCCAACAGTTTGTTAAAGTACATAATTTTAGGGTTCTATTTGCAATTTTTAAAAAATGGAGGATTGATGGGAAGTTCTGCATTAATCTTCTTCTTCCTCACGATGTTGCCTCCCCTTTCTTTGTGTCTGATTCACACCGCCGCCATTCCTTACCAAATATCAAT
Source organism: Croton setiger (assembly GCA_948099555.1). NCBI lineage: Eukaryota > Viridiplantae > Streptophyta > Magnoliopsida > Malpighiales > Euphorbiaceae > Croton > Croton setiger. The sequence goes on from CANUEY010028784.1 coordinate 11,431, forward strand.
GAATTCTTTAGGTTTAGGTTGCTACTCAACCGAATTTGGAAATATATTGCTATCACCATTCGAAAAATCAACAAAACTACCACAAATCACAAGTTTCTAGAAAGAGAACTCTAGCAAGTTCTTTCGTGATTTTAATTAGTTTTCGATGATTTAACATTAATTCTGAGGGTCTCGAAAGACTCGCCTGCATGAAGACTGTCGATCAGTACCTCTTGTTAATCAGTTAACTACATGCGGAGGTTTATGTTAATCAGTTAATCAGTACCATTGTTTATGTTTCGTCTTTTTTTTTTTGAAAAAAAAAATTATTAAAAAATCATATCTATTGACTTTGAATGGAAGGATATTGTAGGTATTTAAATTTTTTCTACCGGTAGTTTTGCTATTTGGAATAGTATATTTATTTTGAGCTATTTTTTTAAAATGAAACATGTAAATCTGATATTCACTGAATTTCTTTTATGAGAAGGTGTGATTTGGAGGATGGTGTGGGTTTTTGTCATGGCTAACCGCTAACTAAACGGCAAACTACAAAATACCAGAATCAAGAATCGTAAACCGCACCACTTCCTAATTTTCTGCATTATTGGGGCAGCTATTTTGATTTGTTAAAGATTATTAGGCCAACAATTCATAACTAAAAGATAATTAATAGCATAATAAATATTCAATTAAAAGGGGACTGAATTTTGTAATTAGTTCATTGAACCAGATTTTGGTACAAAACTTGATGTATTCGTTTTTTAAGAGTGATTTCCAAAACTAAAAGAGAAACTTGAAATCTTCAAATTTAAACTATGATAATAAATATACACACATGAAAATTAAATTATTTATAATATATGACAGGACCATTAGAATTAGCATCCCATACACCTCCTTCCTTGAGATACTCTAAATACCTAGTAAACTCCGGCTTAGCCGTAGTTTTCTTTTTCCGGCGAGAATCGAAGAGACTAAATAGCGGGTGAACCTTGGAATTAATTTTTTTGGGCGGCGGATTATTATCTTTTCTTCTAGGGAAGGAAAATTCTGATTTAGATGATGAAGAAACAACAATTCTTGATGGCACAGCAACCGTATTAGCCCTCTTCAAAGTCGGTGTCGGAGGAAGAAGGCCAATGGTAGAGTCATCGGCCAACCTTTCATAGCCTCCGTGTTGGCTTCCTCTTCTGCTCAATGCTCTAAACATTATGGGTTGAGTTGGGTTAGATTTTCTTTATGGTGAAATGAAAATAAAAGAGTATATAAGGAAGGAGAGTAGGTGAGTATGACGGAAGCTAATAGAGGAATTAGTGTATTTAATTGGGATTAATGAGTTTAATTAAGTCATATTTGGTTTGCTTTTGAATGCATCATTTGAAATTTGAATAAAGGAAGGTGGCTCATGGCTGACTAAGTTACTTTATATTTCTTTTGACTTTTCCGCATATCTAACAACCATAGAACACTTCTTTTATAACCAGAAAACAGTAAACACCAAAAAATATTAATAATAATAATAAAACCATGTGGAAAATGAGCCTCATTTAAGTTAGGAAGAGGGTCACAAAATGGACTTATTGAAAATTATAATTTTGTCCTTTTAATTTGTCAACTTGTTTTAATATTAAACATGCACTTAACCCAAAATTAAAGTGTAAATGGACCATTTCGATTGCTAAAGTTGTACTTTCTAGCAACAATCTCGCCGGAGGAGCCACATCAACATTTTTGCTGACCTGCACACCACCTGGCATAAGTTCACTTTCTTGTTTTCAAACAAGTATATGTAAATATAAAAATAAAAATAATAATAATAATAAAGTATACGTAAATTAGCAATCGCATATGGTTCTTTTCCGCTACAACAATCCTCATTCTTCTTAGTCTGCAATCTGCTATTTTATATTTAAACACTGCTTCTTCACACTCCAACCAACCAATTCCAGCCTAACTTTGCACAAAAATTAAGTTCAGCAACTTAGATGATCCCATTTTGAAAGTCCAGCAACTTGTTAAATATTTATGGAAGATAACATGTAAATCCAATTTATTTTTATTGTTATATTTATGTTGATTTTGTGTTTAAAAATATAATTTTACTTGATTTATTATTTTTGAGCTAGAAGAAGTTGGATTTGGTGCTAATGGAGAAAAATGAGCATAATGAAGTGTTTTGAAGCAAGATTGAAACTGTTGGATTTTTGGAATGCAAAAACAAAGCAGTCTGGTCCTTAGCCTTAGGCGAAATTAAGCAGGAAACGAGAGAAGCAATCTGGTTTAAGTAGTTGGCTGGGCCGTAATGTTTTGGGATGATTTCTGCTTGTTTTAGAGTCTGAACGATTGATTTATCATTAATTTTAGTAGGTCCTTTTATTATATTAGTTGAACCCACCTTTTGAGATATATTTAAACCAATTTTAGGGTTCTTGATAGACACTTTTTGCCATCAGAATTAAGGTGACGGAATTGCACTATTGGACAACCTATTTTGCAACAGTTTTTTCATCATGTTTTCTGTCATAATCATGCTTTTGTTCAGTTAAGGCTAGAACTAAGGTAGAAGTTTAATTTCGATTGTGAGATTACTGAATTTAATTGAATTTCTTAATTTATGTCGTATTTATATTCTTTCTATGATTTATTCGGAAAGTATATCCCCTAGCAAAATTTTATTGAATGAATTAACATGGCCCATTGTTTTATTTGGTAGCAATTTCATAGCTATTCGATAAAATCAAATCCGTAATTGTTTGGTTAGATCGATGCAGTAGTAATTAATATAATTTGATTGGGTAGAATCTTTTGAGTTATGTTAAGAAAGAATATAATCATATTTAAATGAATTCTCGTGGTTTCTGTTAGTTTAGATGGGGTTCTACTAGATTTTAAAACGATTAACTGTTAAATTTTTCGTCGTACTTAGGATTGCTAGTTAATTAGGGGTGATCGTATCTTAGCAACCTATTATTAGGGTAGAATTGATTGGGTCGACGTTCTTCTTGGCGATAACTTATCTTAATATGAATTAAGAAGCCTTTCTTGAATCAATGATCAATCAAATCGAAATTCGCACCGTGGTATGCCTTGACTGAATTTGTTGCCCATTGTTTCAATTTAATATTAAATTCTGTCGCTTGCTTTAATTTTGATTAATTAATTTCCTTTCAATTTTTAATCCCCTTTATTTTGTTTGTTTTTAATTTTAATTCTAGTTATTTACGGTAAGCTAGTCTCTTGGGTTCGACTCTTCTCACGCTATTTACAAGTTTTGTTTTGTAGAAGAACGAGTTTATTTTTGTGTGGATTCGACACCCATCAAATTTTAGCGCCGTTGCTGGGGAACGAACTTGGGTCACTCGCGTGATAGGCGGCAATACTCACCCTTAAAATTTGATGGGTGTCGAATCCACTAAAATAAAACATGCTCTCCTATAAAACAAAATTTGTAAATAGGGTGAGAAGAGTCAAACCCAAAAGACTAGTTTGCCATAAATAACCAAAATTAAATTAAAAAAAAACAAAATAAAGGGGATTAAAAATTGAAAGAAAATTTATTAATCGAAAAATTAAAGCAAGCGATAAAATTTAATATTAAACTGAAACAATAGGAAACGAATTCGATCAAGGCATACCGTGGTGCAAAGTTCGATTCAATTGATCACTGATTTAAGAAATGCTTCTTAATTCATATTACAGATAAGTAAGTTATAACCAGGAAGAACGTCGACCCAACCAATTCTACTGTAATAATAGATTGCTAAGATACGATCTAATAACAACCCCTAATTTATTAGCAATCATAAACACAACGAATGATTTAACAGTTAATGCCTTAAAATTTAGTAGAACCCAACCTAGACTAACAGAAACTACGAGCATCTATTTAAATCTGATTATATTCTTTTTTAACATAACCTAAAAGGTTCTAACCAATCAGATTATATTAATTACTACTGCATCGATCTAACCAAACAATTACGGATTTGATTTGATCGAATAGCTATGGAAATTGCTACCAAATAAAACAACGGGACCTATTAATTCATTAAATAGAATTTCACTAAGGGATATATTTTTCCAATAAATCACAAAAAAATATAAATGCAACATAAGTTAAAAAATTCAATTAAGTTCAGTAATCTCACAATTGAAATCAAACTTCTACCTTAGTTCTAGTCTTAACTGAACAAAAAGAATTAGCCACGCATGACTATGACAGAAAACATGATGAAAAGATGAAAACATGTTGCGAAATAGGCTGTCCAATACTGCAATCCCGTCACCCTAATTCTGATGGCAAAAAGTGTCTATTAAAAACCCTAAAATTGGCTTAAATACATTCTAAAAGGTGAGGTTAACTAATATAATAAAAGGACCAACTAAAATTAATGATACATCAGCCGTCCAGGCTCTAAAACGAGCAGAAATCATCCTAAAACGTTGCGGGCTAGCCAGCTACTTAAAAAAGATTGCTTCTCTCGTTTCCTACTTAGTCTTGCCCAAGGCTAAGGATCGGACTGCCTTGTTTTTGCATTCTGAAAATCCAACAGTTTCAATCTTGCTTCAAAACACTTCAATTATGCTTTTTTTTTTTTGCTTCATTTGTCCAAATCCAACTTCTCTTAGCACAAAAACAATGAATCAAGTAAAATTACACTTTTAAGCACAAATAACACAAAATCAACACAAATTTAACAATAAAAACAAGTTAGATTTGCATGTTATCAATGGATCTCTTTAGGGACTGATTTTATATGAAGACCAGAAACTGAAATAGAGAAGTAAGTATTTTGCAATTTATTAATTAGTTCTAAAATTCTTATGAGTGTATAAATTTAATTCTTTTGCAGAAAATATGTTTCATGCTTACTAATTTTGATAACAAGGAAACCTAAACCAAGTGCCTTCCATATAAGAATTTAGAAGAGTGAACTTCATAAAGAGTTTATAGAGTCACCATAATATGCTTTCAACTTCTAAGTTTCTGAATATGTTTATTCTTTCTAAGTTTCTCAATATGCTTTCAACTTCATACATATTGCATATAATAATAAGCATTAATTATATCATGATTCTAATTTTTATATTTTTATACATATTAGTGTGAGCAGATCAAGGAAAGAAGACATAATTTACAGGAAAATAAAACAAGTTAGTCAGTAGATCAATCACATTTATTGTGATTGATTTGTCATTCATTACAATTGATAATCATTGTATAAACACTATAAATAGTGTAAGCTAAATAGAATTGAATCAAGCAGAAATAAAAAAACACATTTTTGTTTCTAAATTCATTCATGGTATTAGAGCTGGTTATAGGCCAATAAACCTAAAACACTATTTAGCTCATCACTTGCCATAAACTTACTTGAAAATGGTAGAAGAAGTTTCTACCTCCTCTACCAGAACGCATCAGACATCAGAATCATCACAAATAGGGCTACAAACGAGTCGAGATGAGTATTGTGTTGCTCGAGTTCGGCTCGTTTTAAATTTCACGAGCTCGAGCTCGAGTCGAGCTTGTGTTAAATTTCACGAGCTCGAGCTCGTGTTAAATTCCATGAGCTTGAGCTCGGCTTGCGAGCTTAGTTGTTTTATGTTGTTATTCGAGTTTGAGCTCGAGTTTGAGCTCGCAAATAAGCTTGAATTGGAGTTAGTCTCCAGCTTGAGTTTTAGCTCACAAATAAGCTCGAGCTCATTTCTTGCTGCTATTCGAACTCATGTTCGAACTCGTTAAGAGTTAGTTAAAAATCAAGAAAATTCATTTTTAATGTTGTTTCAGTGAGAAAATGAAAATAGCAGTTTCAGTGAAAGAGAAATGAAATAGCAAAAATAAAGTGGAGAAGCGGGTGACTTGGATGAAGCATATTTTTTAGTTTGGTACCAAAATTACTTCGTTTTGATAGGCTCACAAGCTTATTTAATGAGCAACTCGCGAGCTGATTAAACAAGCTACTCGTGAGCTTTTTTAAATGAGTTGTTCGTGAGCTTAAATGCTCGGCTCGTTTATTAAATGAGCCTAAATTTTCGGCTCAAGCTCGACTCGTTTATTATTGATCCGAGCCTCGGGTCGAGCTTTTATCGAGCGAACACCAAGCCGCTCGCGAACAGCTTGGCTCGTTTGCAGCCCTAATCACAAACCCTAATATGAGTCAACTTTTGGATTTGTTCTAGAACATCACATTCACTAAAAAAAAAACACAAAGAACAGTGGCAGTGATCAACCAATGTTGATTTCAACGAAACTCAATGACCAGAACTACATTACCTGGTCACGACTAATGGGTTTAACAATCCGGGGCAAGGGAAAGCTCAACCACATTATTGCCCCCCACCTCCTTAGACTGATCCACAGTACCCACAGTGGGTTCAACATGATTTAGTGGTAATCACTTGGATTATCGAAAATATTGACACTGATCTTATACATCAATACATAAATTACTCAACAGCAATAGAGTTATGACAAGCAATTGAATCAACTTACAGCAATAGGGCGAATTCACTATAGATATTTGATCTGGTAATGAAATCATCAAATATGAAGCAAGGAGACCAACCTTTGGAAAAATATTACAGCCACGTTCAGGCTATTTGGAAGGAAATAAACCAACAGATGCCAAATCCAATGCGATGCCTAAAGGATGCAAGCATATTTAACAAGCTGCAACAGAATAACAAATTATATCAGTTTTTGGCTGGAAACAGACCAAAATTTGATGCAGACAAATGGGACCTCCTCAGACAGGACCTCTTTTCGTTTGTAGAGACCCTTTACGCAGCTCTAAGGCGAGAGGCAGCGAGGAAAGAGATTATGAATGAAGGGAATCAGGCTCTGCCATCATTGGAAGAGAATCCCTCACGCATAAGCAGTGGGCTAACGAGCCGGTTAGAACCAGCCAGAGTAGCCAGATCATCATCTCGGCGAAACAGTAAAGATAAATCTAAACTGAGGTGCGGCTACTGTGGCGGAACAAAGCACACTAGAGAGGGATGTTTCAAGATTATCGGGTATTCAGAGTGGTGGCTTGAAAATAAAAAGAAGGGGACGAAGGGCTGAGGTGCTACAACAGCGGCGGGTAGTCTAAAGACCACTAGCGCTGAAAGCAATAGGGTAGCTAGCGAAACAGTAGCGGCCATGGCTACTGTTCCTAGAGATAATAGAGAGACTAAGAGAGGAGAAGTGGGTGGCGGTAAGAAAAAAGGAAAGGACAAGGATATAACGGTGAGGTTAGTGGGAAAAAGTTCGTTTTAATCCCTTAGATCCTACCCCATATCCACTTAACCCCTCAGACTTTCAATATCTACACTCTGACTTGGATAAAATGAAAGTTGATCAATTAAGCCCTTTCAGTTTTAATTCTTCGCAAAGTTTCCCTAAATTAAAGAGAAAATTATAAAAACCTTGAAATTGCTGCTGAATGCCCGAAAAAAAATGGTAAATGGATTTTTGACTGTGGTGCAACTAACACAATGTCCTATGATCCTTCTAACTTTCAGTCACTAACAAAACCCCATAAAATGCTCATTCAAATAGCAAATGAAGAGTTTTCATCACTAAAAGGAGCTAGGACTGTCGCCATTACCCCTTCACTTAAGCTTATCAAGTGTCTCTATGTCCCAGGGCTATCTCATAAATTATTATCGATTAGCCACTTAACAAAAGAACTAATTGTACGGTTCTAATGTATCCCACTTTTTATACGTTGCAGGATATTCAGACTAGGAGGACCATTGGGCGTGGTTCTAAACATAATGGACTATATTATATTAATGAATCGGACCAATAAGGTACTATAGCGCTTGCTCACGAAACGATTGATCGTCAAGTCTGGCTATGGCACTGGCGACTGGGACCCCCATTGTTGACGCTCAATTTGTGTACCCCTAAAATTATCCGAGGATAATAAAGAGCCCCAAATTTGGAATTGACCAAATTCCTTTTCGGTTCGCTCTTTCCTTTTTTCCTAAAATATTTTCTTAATATTTTTAATCCTTTTTA
>CANUEY010028796.1:0-14375 GCA_948099555.1 Croton setiger
GAGGAGCTCAATCTTCTTAGGTGATCACAACAACAATTTGAAAAGCTTATAGCCTATTTTGTATTTTTTATCATATGGATAAACGGGAAAGATACATTCAATTGATTAACTGCAATGATGAATGAAATATGTGAAAAAGGATGTTTCTACTACCAAAGCATCTAGTATCGTGTCAATTTGAATTAACAATCCTCACCCCTAATTCCTAGTAGTTGACAAATTCAATAAACTATAAACGGAATCTAACCTATGTTCCTCCTCTGACAATCAAGTACAAGAAATAAGATGGAAAATGCGAATATCAAGAAAAGTTTAAACTTGAATCTAGGTTACATATACAAACCTGCTAGCACTTTAACAAAGTCATCCTCAGATTCCCGCAAGCTACATTTCAACTTCTCCAATTTTCCTATAAAAACATCAAAGCCATGGAAACAGAAAAAAGTAAATACTTGAGAGTTAGTAAAGATTTTTGTCAGATTTCACCACTAGAACCCTAATCGAGCGAAATGTGATAAGTAAATAAAACCACATAAAGTTGAAGTGCAAGCAATGCTGACCTTGATTCTCAAGAGTCTTGTCTACTCTGGACTTGATTGAATCCAAAGAGTTGAAAAACGATGACGTTGTAAAAGAGTCTATTTTCTGGAGTTCACAAGAAACATTGTTCTGACAATTCAGTCGTAGAGAAGCCATTTTTGTCAGCGTAGATTCGGCCATTTTACTCTGCATGTGTGAAATAGTTGCTTGTACTCAGGGCTGTAAACAAAACGAGCCGAGCTGAGCCGAACGTTGACAGGCTGAGGCTCAGCTCGATAATGGTTGTTGCTCTAGGATCGAGCTCGATTTGAGCTTGTTCAAGCTCAGCTCATGAGCTCACACAAAGCTTGATTTGTGAGCTCACTTGAAGCTAGGGCTGAGCAAATCGGTTAACCGAACCGAACCGGTCGGTTTTCGGTCAACCGAATTCACTAAATAAGAAACCGAAACCGAAACTGAAATTTTTTCGGTTAACCGAAAACCGAAACCGAAATTTTCAGTTAACCGAAAAACCGATCAGTTAACCAAAATTTTGTAAACCTGCTATAAACCTATTTTTAAATCTGTTTTAAACCAGTTTTCAACCAGTTGTAAATATGTTTTTCAACCAATTTTTAATCTGATTTTCAACCTGTTTTCAATACAAAATTCACACTGTTTCATAATCATTCATCACACACCATATAGATATATAATTACAATAGAAAAAACTAATATTAATATGGGTTTAATGAGTTTTTACTCAATGTTTAATAATAATAATAATCAACAATAGAACTTGGGCTTTCTCAAGATGGGAATTCAGGGATTCTGAATTCTCAAGCTTTAAATCAATTGTATCAGCAAATGACCGTTCTGCAATTCTGAATTCCTTTAATCAGCAGCAGCAAAACCAATATCAAGTTGCTAAAGATGATTCTCAATGATCAAGGGAATAGAAAATGGTAAAAAAAATAATATTATTACCACAGTATATGATTCAAGAATCAATGTTCTTGGTTGGTAATGTTTTTTTATTAGCAAGTGAAAGAGTTGAAAACTGGGTTGCTAAGAGACTATGGGTAGTTTTCTTAGCAGCATTTTCATCCAATTTTGCCAAAAAAAAAAAAAAGCGGGGAAAAGGTATTTTTTCCCCTGTTCTGAAAACATAGCAAACGAAACAAACTTGGACATTATTCTGTTTGTGTTCCAAACACCACAAAGCAGCAAGCTTTGGGATACTCTTTCAAGGCCAAAACACAGGGAAAAACTCACAACAGAAAAGGAATTATTGAACTTTTGCTGTCATTACAAAATTGTTGAACTTTTATGGATTAAAGATCAAATTTAGGACAACCAACATCAACAATCAACAGTAACAAACTGGTTCTCGCAGTTTGAAGGCATGCAAGTGAACAGAAAGTGGAAATAGCATGCATCAACAGAAGACAGAAATAACAACAATCGATCATCACAAACAGCTTAGACAGAAATCACAAACGCCCACAGCTAAATTGCAGTAACAGTTTAAACCCAAAAACATGCATCAAATAACCACTAATTGCTTATGTCGATAACAAGCATCAATCAGGTTCCCATGTATACAATTTCATAAAGCAACAGGATGATGAGGAAGGAAACAGTAACAAAACAGTAACACTATTGCTAAAAATTCAAGCCAACTTCTCAATTTTCCATGACCAAAACCCTAATACTAGAAAAATAAAAAATTAACCTACATGAACCTGATAATCCGATGAACCGAAGAGCGGCAGAGGATGGAACGGCGCGGCACTTGAGATGGCGAAGTTCAATCGGACAGAGAGGAAAGATATTCTGAAGCAGAAAACGGAAGAGAAAGCTTGAAGTGTAGGAAGCAGCAGGCGACAAAATTGGTGGTGTTGGTTGCTGGGTACTCCGGCGCAATGGGGTGGTGGTGCGGCTGAGAGTGAGAAGTGAGAAGAGATGAGAAGAGAAGGAGAAGATTGAGAGAGTAGACGAGAAGAGCAGCGGCAACAAAATAAACGAAGAAGCAGAAGGGCTTATTTACAAAAAAGGGATTAATAATTTAAACGTGGACATGGAATACAGAGTTCGTATTCCACATATGCGAGTTATGGTGGTCCGTGTATGTCAAATACGAACTAATTTTTTTTTAATTATTTTAATCACAAGTTCGCATTTAACAAATGTGAAATTGTAGCAGACGTTGTGTTAATGATGTTATTAATATTGGATTTAAATGTGCAGTTTTCCGAAACAGCCGCGTGCGTTCGCATATGTCAAATGCAAACCTATTCAAAATTGAATAAATTCGCATTTGTCAAATGTGAACATTGCACAGAGAAGTTGGCAGAACTCTCTTCCATTTTCATTCACAACTTTCTCAAATTCTACTTTAAACAATCTAATTCTATGAAATTAATAGCGTTTTGAAATTTTGCAATTTTAACGTATATATTTTTATGTAATTTTAATTGTTTCGTAATATGCATAAGTAGAATAAAATGTTATTTAGGATTTTATAATATTGTTTAGTTGTTTATATTATTACTTAGTTGTTTATATTATATGCATTTAATTTTTGATATGAATAATTTGCATAATTAGGAAAAAAAATATAGGGTTTAGGGTACGTTATTTATATTATATGCATTTAAATTTTAATATGCATAATTTTGGAAAAAAATATAGGATTTAGGGTTCGTAAATAGAAAGATAAAGCATGTTAGGTAGGTTGTTAATTTTTTTTAAATTAAAATATAAATTACCGTAAGTAGTTAGGAAAAAATAATTCTTTAAAACGAATTTACACATACAAGTTGCAGCGATGGAGCGAGGGGAATCTTCACAGCAGCACCGGGTACTCGATCAGGGGCATGTTATCGGAGATCTATTGTTCCTTCAGTGGGAACATAGATCGGCCCACGTTTTTCGTGGAGAGGATCAGTTCGACAGTCCACTGATCATCAGACGAGCGGACAGCCAGATTTGGCGGCTGCTTGACGTCGAGCATGATCGCACACTATATTACATCGACAAGCTCGGATTCGGGCTGATTAGGAGGATGGGGTCCATCCACTACGACTAGGCCCTAATTACAGCTTTGGCGGAGCGGTGGCGGCCGGAGACGCATACGTTCCATCTACCGGTCGGGGAGGCGACCGTGACGCTGCAGGACGTGGAAGTCATTCCGGGACTTCCCGTCGACGGACGGTCGGTCAGCGGCCGATATCAGAGATCTGCGGTCGGGTGGCAGCAGTACTTTACCGATTTCTTCGGTTACGCCCCCGTCGATGCGGATTTGAAAGGGAGCAGGATCATGCTCCGGAGCATCAGCGGGCAGTTGACGACGCTTGCCTCGCACGTTGCACCCGAGCACGTTTACCGGCAGCGTGCTCGTTGCTTCGTGCTGTGGCTTATTGGAGGATTCCTGTTCTGCGATTCATCCAAGAACAGCACGTCGCTGATATTTGCGCAGCTGCTAGAAGACATCGCAGCATGTCGAGATTACAGTTGGGGGAGTGCCGTACTGGCATTTCTGTATCGCAACTTGTGCCACGCTGCGATGGGTGCGAGTATATCGGAGGATGCCTCCTTGTTGTGCAGGTACGTTTTTTTTATTTAGAGGTTTTTTGTTTTTTACTTTACAATTGTTGTGGGTTTAGTATAATATTGAGTAATATTATTACACAGGTCTGGATTTGGGAGAGGATAACAACTCTCAGGCCGACGCTACCGGAGAGTCAACCTCAGACGTTTGCCGAATGCCTGTATACGCAAAGGTATGACGTTTGAACATTTAATTGAATGAGATGGTTTAGGCTTTTTTGACTTAAATTTTTGTTTTTTTTTTTTTTTTTGCAGATGGCGCATTTGGAAGAATATGCAGGACGTTACGGGCTATAACCTATTGGATTATCGGGATCAGTTGTCTGTAATGACAGCTGCAGAAGTATGTCGATTGACTTTTAATTTCTATATTTAAATAACGTTTTATTTTACTGTATTAGTGTTTAGGGTTTAAATTGTTGTGTTTTAATTTTTCTGGATTCCGTACTCGGATCCATTACTGCGGTCCCTTCCGCCTCAGTGCAGGGCGGAACATGGGATTTGGACCACCATCACGCAGCTCATTTGCATAGAGGTGGTTGAGGTCCATGTTCCGAACCGCACGGCACGACAGTTCGGGTATCGGCAGGAGATACCCGAAACCACTCTGCTTTTGAGTGCGGAAGACCACATACGGGCCCATTCACTTACGCGGATTGGGCGACCGACGGAGGACTAGCGCGTGTACCACCATTCCGCGATTGCGCGATGGATGGATCGACGAGCCACGGTGCTGGGCGGAGACTACGTGGCTGCTGCACTAGTATCGGGCGGCTACTTCACCTGGTACTAGGAGCGTACCATCCGATTGATCAGCAACCTAGAGGATCGTCGGATCGACACTAAGGCTCGCGGGTTCATAAGGTCAGCAGAGGCGTACACTGCTCTGGTAAGTATTATAAATTGAAATTTTTATTTATCCATTACTTTTATTCGTCATTCATGTTTGAACTTTGACAGGCGAGATCTTCATCCGAGGCACTTCGGGAGCTCCGGGAGTTTGAGAAGCGTCACTTGACTGTAGGATCCCGCCATGAAGATGTCACAGCGTTTCTGGCACGCGTCGGAGGTCTTCTAGAGCGGGGGCTTCATGTCTAGCATACGCAGTTGGACGTCACACCGACGCAGACTTATGCTGCTGTTCCTGAGCCACATCAGACTCTTCTGGATCAGACGCGTCCACGACGTCCCCACCTGAGAGGTGGCAGGGTCCGAGGCAGCGGGCGACGCAGAGCTCTAGAGATCCACCCACCAGCATCAACAGCAGCAGCAGCCTCTCCTTCGGATCAGCATCTTCAGCAGTTGATCCAGGACCTATTTTACGATGCTGAGGCGGTGGCTCAGACTCCGCTTCATGATGCAGCCTCGACTGCTGGGGAGCCGTCCTCACCGGGAGCCACGCGACTGGATAGTTCCGACTCAGATGTGCCTTTGGCTCTCCGAAAGTCGCCGCGACGGAGGAGATCACCGAGATATCCCGGGTCCTCGCATGTGAAGGAGCGGCTGGATCGCAAAGATTCAGATGAGTAGTTTAGGTCTGTTATGTATAAATACACATTTTTTGTACTAAATTGACAGTTTTTTGTAATATATATATTATTTTAGTATGTTATATATTTTATTTCATCCGTATAATTGTGTGTTTATAGTTTTCTTAAATAAATATGAAGACGCATTTTATGTTCTAAATTGCTAAAAATACAATATAATTCAAAAAAATAATTCTTTAAATTTAATTATAAATAAACATAATAATATAATTTACTATAAATAAACATAATCATATCACTGAAATTACATAAAATTTCTGAAATTACATAAAATTACTTAAATACATTAAAATTACTGAAAATACAGAAAATAGCTTAAATTGGTGTTCTATCAAACGGAGGATGAGATATTGGGCACGATCTATTATTATGTCCTGCATTCCTACATCGGCTGCAATCGGTAACTCTCTTCGTATGCCTTCGGGTATAATCCATGGACCCTTTCTGTCGATTCACCCGCCTTCTATCCGGTCCATCATGGTGAATCATTCTCGAGTCATTTGGAAGTAGACTCCATTCTACTGACGGTCATGTTTCCCTACTAAGAACAGGAGTAAAAGATCCAACATACTGTAAAGCCCAACCTTGAACCGTGTAGAACGGATCAACTAGATTCATTGAATCATCTTCTCTGAAGTACGCAATAGCTACAGCATGAGAGCATGGAATTCTATATGTTTGCCACTTTCCACAACTGCAATTCCGTTCAAAATATTGTACTATCTGCGCGTGGCCACTTCCTGTCACGACTTTATAAAGAAATGCATTATCGTTCCAACAGGTTACCGCGTGGAGTCTTGCACGCCGCCTATACTTCGTGAGCTCTTTCTGTGGATGAGGTGCTAGTGCTGTTTGACATTTGTCGATCCGAGCCAAATCTCGCACAAAAATCGCAACCGTCTTCTCTAATGTCAACTCGATCAAAGCTCGGATCGGGAGATGACGAGTGCCTTTCAGAATGTTGTTGTAGCTCTCAGCGGTGTTCGTCGTTGTTATTCCCTATCTTCGGCCACCGTCAGCAAAAAGATTCCATTTCTCAGGCTCGATTTCTCTCAAATAAAAATGAGCTCCCTCGTTTTTCTGAATTATTTTCTGCCATGCAGTAACATACTTTCCCTCTTGCAGCTCAGTCTCGATTCTCTGACATATTTTTTTCAAACCCTCGCCTCTGAAACGCGATGACATATTCTCCTTCACGTGTTCAAGGCAAAACCTGTGAACTCCAGCATTTGGATATTTCTCTAATATCTTCTCCATTGCTGAAATAATACCCTGATGCCGATCAGAAATAATACAAGTATTACAGTTTCCAAGAACATTCAATTTCAAATACTTGAGGAACCATTTCCAACTGTGCGTCGTCTCAGAATCCATAACTGCAAATGCTACTGGCAGAATATTGTTGTTAGACGTCTTCGTTACTGCAGTTATTAGTTTACCTTTAAACGACCCGCGAAGGTGGGTTGCATCAATGCATATCACCGGCTGACACGCTTGGAATCCCCTCGACAGATGGTCCAAAGGCCCAAAATACATATCTCATAACACGTCTTTCACTGTTCTCGGTTCCTCTTCGAAACTTGTACTGCACAACTGTGCCTGGGTTCTTTGCTTTCACTGCTGCCAAATAGCTGGACAATTCTCTAAAATTGGTTTCTCAAGCCCCAAACACTGCCTCAATCGCTTTTCTCCTCCCGTGCCATGCTTTCTTATAATTCACCCTTACCTACAATCCGTACGTCCAGACACGAAAATAAATGAAATATTTACTAAATCCTAAACATAATGCATACACTAATCAACATTAACGTACCTGAAACCAGTTGTGAACTTCCGTTTGAATGTGTTTCACCTTGTACCCCAGTTCCTTCATAATATGCGGCATAATAAGAGCGGCAATATTTTTCGAGGTGATGTTTTTGTTCTCCTGCTCAATGTTCGCGTCTACAGGTGTGCGCCTGTACCTATTTAACCATTCTCCACACCCCTAAATCTCGCTGCTCAGACGCTCTAATAGTCCACGAACAAAATATCCCGTGCATTTGTTCCTTCGGATACTTCGGCCCCCGAGTTACACATTCCACAGCCTATGTTTTCTTTCTGCTCTCTACTGTACGGTATTTCATACCTCTTTTGACGGACCATGCAGCCACGACATCCTCCACACTTTTCTTGCTTTTGAAATAAACACCGGCGTCGATACTCTCCGGATTCCCATCCCACATTTTAATACCGTCTGCGATCTCCTCATCAATGTCTTCATCGCCTATGTCACCGTAAACAAACCCTGAACTCGACATTAAAGATAGATATAGCTCGCTCTCTGTACTGTCGTCCGATGGCACGAACTCTGCATCACTACTAGAACCCGTCCAGGCAGACATCTCATCCTCCTCCGGGAGATCTCCAATATCCTCGTTCTCTCTTTCAAGCGGCATTGAAATCGGTAATTCAACATTCTCGCTTACCTCTTTCGTAGCTTCGCGGTCCATCATCACACGTGCAGCGTCGCTGCTTTCGCCCGCAACAATTGGTGCAACAATAGCAATTTCCGCTATCTGTTCCGCACTCACATACAATTCCGGCCAGTTCAGCGCGTACAAATATAAAAAAACCATAGTCTGCTCATTCTCCAAAATTATATATCGTCTGCAGCCGTTATATTCTGTCCACACCAGAGTAAATTCCAGTCGCACTGCATACCTGATTGTAAAACTACTCGAAAGTTATTTGACCGTCGATGCATATTGTTGCGTCCGCGCGATTGTAATTCAGACCGACAACGCCGTCCACCAATGGAAACGCTGAACTCCAATATATATTTACCGGAAATGGAGCATTATACGCCATTTTCAACCACTGCTACTATCAAAATACAGTCTGTTTAGTATATTTCAACACAAATGAACTCTAAATTTCATTTTCGCTCTTCTGCATTCTGTTGTTGGATATATGCAGAATTAAGTTCGCATAAGACTTATGAGAACTTATTTTCTGCGTAATTCCTGCATTCTCGACACGTGTCAACTTTTTCCTGCCCCTGCCGCGCCTGTTTAAATTCGCATTTGTCTTATGCGAACTTGAAGTTCGTATAAGACTAATGCGAACTGTTAATTACAATTAATAGTTCGCATATGGCATATACGAACACCCTTTATTTGTCCATAGTTTGAATTCTCAACACTAATCTGTCCACATTTAAATATTTAAATGTACCCATGGAAATCACCCGAAGCAGAAGAAACAAAGGAGAGGGTTATGTTGTTATCCATTCAAAACGGCACCGTATGACGAGGTAAAATTTCAGTTTTCGGTATAACCGAAAATTTTAGAAGTAGTAACCGAAAACTGAACCGATTTTTTCGGTTAACCGAACAGAAAAACCGAAAAATAAAAATTTTACAAAATTTCAGCTAACCGAACCAAAAATTTCAGTTCGGTTTCGGTTCTAACCGAACTCTGCTCACCTCTACTTAAAGCTAGGCCTGTGAGCTCACTCGAAAGCTCGGCTCGAAAGCTCGAAAAAAAAAAAATTTATCCATACATTCATAACCATAATATACATATCACAATTAATCATACACAACATATTGGAATATTTAAGATCTAGAAAACATATTCTAATATGTTCTGTTTTATGATCTGCAGCAATCTCTTTCTCTGGTTTTCTTCTTTTTTTTTTTAATTTTATGATCTGCAACCTTTTCTCTGGTGGAATGCGTAAATAACACAAATTATGTCTATTATTACTCAATGAAGAAATTGAAGTTATTGAATAAATAACAGAGTCCTTTTACTACTAACATTTTGTAAATTTTAGTTTTGAATTAGAAACCGCATTACCACAATATAAGAAGAATTAAAAACCATCAAGTGAAACTCTAGCTTGAAAAGTTATATACAAGTCATGAACAACAACAAATTGTTATTAAACATATAATCTACACAAACTAATTAAATTGAGGGAGAAAAACTATACTTGATTCAGATAAACTATCTAAATCAAACCACCACAGGCAACATATCTCACATGATAAATGGAAGTTACTTATGAAACCATGAAGAATCACTAAAAAATAAGTCAGTCACTTGTATTTTTAGATGTTGGCTAAGACACACATCTCTGAAAACCCAAATACACAAATTGCTTATCTTGAACTTCATGAAACCTGAAATTTAAAGCTCAATTTTTTTTTGTTCTACCGAATACTTTTCAACCTAAAATTAAAAGGACCCCAAAATCAAACATCAAATAATTAATTTTTACCCTTTAATTATTATTTCCATCAGAAATCAGTCAAGAATAGAGACAAGAAATTCTGGAAAACTAAATTCAATATATTGTACCTGAACAAAGACAAGTTTAGAGTTGTGGGTTTTACCTGAGAATAAAAATCGAGCAGCTGTTCTCAGAACTTGAGATTGACGTCGGCGATGATCTGAACTGGAGACGGCAAGTGTCTGGTGCTCGCAAGAAAGAGAGAGAACGAGTGGGTCTGCTGGTAGTGAGAGAGAGTGAGAGATGAGCGACTGTTTAGGTTTAGAAAATAGTAGTGGCTAGGGAAGCAAGTGAAAGATAGAGACTGAAATGTTTGGATTTGAATAGAAATTTTGCATCAGCCCGCCATTTCGATTTTGCTTTTTAATGGAAAATAAAATGAGTAGCAGTCGCCAAAAGGGGTGTTTTGTGCAACAAGACACAGAGGTTATGCTACTAATTCGACCTTGTTTTGGAAAGGGTTTTTTCTCCTCCTTCCTATGACTAAAACGACGTCGTTTTGAAAAATTTATATGACTAAAACGACGTCGTTTTAGAGAAAGAAGTTGAGGAAAAGGAAAAATTCTCTTGACATCAGCTCTACAATTTCTCTTTCTTTCGTAATTTAAAACATGTCATAATTGTCATCACAAATGAGAGAATCGTTTCGCAAATTTTTCAATTTGATTAGTATTTTCGGTTTTTCTATGTAAGATATTCTGTGTTATTGACTTTACATGGATGTGTAAGATATTTTGTGTTAAAGACTTCACATGAGTGTAAGATTTCATATGTGTTTGTGATTTTGGACAACAGATGACGGTTGGAGTTATCATCTAATGTTTAATATCTGTTGGCATTTACTAATTGATACTAAACTTTGTTAAAATTAATTTTTTTTTTTTTTATAAATACTTAACATTGTTGTGTTAGTTCATTGTTAATTTCAAAATAATTATTCTAAATGTAAACAAGGTCTAACTAATTTATATTTAGTTAATTGTTAATTCAAAATAATTATTCTAAATATTGTAATATTACTTTTGTTTAAGACTGATATCAATTTTTTATTTTTTTTACCATAAAAGGTCTTTGCTATCCTACTTTCTGATCTTATTCACCCGCATTTTTAAGGTATTTCTTTGATTTTTATATTTTTACTTCCATTAATTTCTAGCTGCTAGATACCAATCAATAAAAGGATGCAAATTAAGAACAAAATATCTTCAACATACAGAATGTTGCGATTTGAGACCAATGACTCTATCGGCAACACAAGCAAAAAGCATTGCATAATCATTTAGAATACTTATTTATATAATTTATTTGTGACTTATTTCATAGAGACAACAAAGAAGAATATCATAAACAGTAAAACTATTACCCTCTAAGGGAACAATTATTAGTTATGTTAGTATTGCTATGAATAAATTATTGTTATGAATATGTATTGGATAACAAATAATTTAAGTGGTGGGATCTGTTAAAATAAATTGTGTTATGTAAATAGTATAGTTATTGGGCAAATAGTACCTCATAATAAATTTAGTTACTATGTAAATGGTATAGTTACTCTGCAAATAGTATCACACATAGTAAATATTTTGTTATAAATAGGTCCCCGACGAGAAGAAACAATATGATATAGAATTGAATAAGAATAACATTTCTCTCTTTATATTCAATCTTTCCTATCTTTCTCTTTATTATTTTTCTCTTTTGTCATTTTATAACACGTTATCAATACGTAAACTACCATCATTTCTACAAAAAACAAATCACGACCGTCTCTACAAAAAGCAAATCACTTCGTCTCTACAAAAAACAAATCATGAATATCTCCATACACCGCAAAGGTACAAATTTATTACTCTTTATATTTTTCACATAATTACCTCTTAATTTATATTTATTTAATTTATTATCGTGGGATTACAAACTTACTAATTTATTTATTTTTGCTCATGGGATAATTAAGTTATTACTAACTTGTTAACTTATTTATTTTCACTCGTGGGATGATTAAATTCTCACTAACCCACTAATTTATTTATTTTTACTCATGAATAATTAAGTTTCTACTAATTTACTAATATATTTATTTTCACTCGTGGATGATTAAATCCCTATTAACTTACTATTTTATTTATTTCTACTAGTGGAATGGTTAAATCTTTACTAATACACTAATTTATTTATTTTTGCTCATGAGATAGTTAAGTTCCTATTAACTTGCTTTTTTTTCCTCATGGGATAAGTAAATCCCAACTAACTTGCTAATATATTTATTTTCACTCTGAAATAGTAAGTCTCTACTAACTTACTATTTTTTTTAATTCTACTAGTGGGATGATTAACCCCTATTAATTTAATATTATGGACAATTTTACCTTTATTTTTAATGGCTATAATAACTGTAACAAACGACTAATTTTTTTTTTTTTTACTATAATACACAATTATTTTTCTTCATTCACACACACTCACATTTCTCTTCTTCATCTCCATATTTTTTCACCCAATATATTAAACATGTATTGGCTTCATCATTTATTTATTTTATTGATAATTAGCATTTATCTCATTTCAATCTTTCAACTAGATGATATAGATTTTATTTTTCATGTAAGAATGATTACGTTTTGTATTTTACCATTGTATTTTATTGCAATATATATGACTAAAATAATAATTATTTTTCTTTTGATATGCAAATATATCTCAAAACTTGTCAAGCTTTGATTTTAATGCACTCACATATACGGGAGAAAATTCTATCAGTTGGAAGCTAGATGCAACAATGCATTTAATGTTTAAAGGATTAATTGACACAATTAATGAAGGAAACATCAGAAATGGACAAGATAAATTAACAACTGTGACACCCTTACTTATACCTATACGTCATAAAGCATACTATTTTTTTTATAACATGTTATAACATACTGGTTGATTTTAATCTTGATAACCATCAGACATATCAATATTCAACAATATTAAATCTACATCCAACTTAGCATATTACAAATCAATATCTACATATACTGTAGCCTTACAAAAGACTATTTACCTTTAACATATCAAACATATCCATTTATAATTTACATATACCAAAATAAGGTTATACCAAACTGTTTACCTTAAGACATTGAAAACATTTCAAATCATACTTTACATGCCAAAAGTAACATTATACTTAAGCAAACAAAGCATATAAACCAAAACTATATGCAGCAATTATAAATGACGTGGTGTGAGGGAGAGATGCTTAGACTTCAGCTATACCAACTCGAGCATAGGCTGGTGAAGTATTAGACTTCACTCATATTGCAGACCTGAAACATATATTGCGATTTTGATGAGTCGCATACTCAGCAAGTGTAAATCAAAACCATTTAAAGCCAACATATAAGTCACTTTATCAAAACATAGCAGAACAACAAAATTTCAGGTAATATTCATCATATATAATCATAAAAATATCATAAGATGCATAGTGACATGCCATTCCTTTTACTTTAGTTGTGATTTATTGGCCAAGTGTTGCCTTGAGAATTTCACAGATATAAGTATCCATAGCTGGCCAGTAACATATAAGACTGGAATAACGTCGGTCATTTTATATTCATATAATGATCCGAAGATCAACATTTAAACATATAAGATCCGAAGATCATCCTGTAACATATAGGACTCGTAGGTCTTTCCGTCAAATCATATATAAACCGTAGGTTTCTTTTGTGAAATTTACAAACACTGGCTACGATAATCACAACGACCATATTTAAGTCATGAGGAAATGCATTTATATAACATACATTTCATATCATCATAATTCATATAATCTAATGACCCGGCTTCAGTACTAGTCCAAACAGCATATATATCTAATATCATATCATAATAAATCAACTGGTTGGAGTTCAATACCGACTCAGGAATAAAAAACATCAGAATTCAAATATCAAACAATTCCAATCGACCAGGCTTTAGTACCGTCCAAACAGTTCAATATAATTATATAATAGCAGATTCATAAATAAATAAAAACATACTTAAGTTTTTATTTATTTAACAGATGCCGAACTAGTCGGTCTTAAAAATATTTTGAGTCGTCACCCATTCGGGAACCAGTTTTAGTTTTATGAAAAAACCAAATTTTATTTATGAAAATTGACTCCGTTTTTATTGTGGATAAAGCTAGTCTGAACCGAGAAATTCTGAGTAAGAGGGTTGGGTACGTTAACCGAAATTTCATTTCGACTAACGTCCGGATTCACCGGCCTCTCAAACCAAAATCTCGTTTTCCAATTTTTAAGTTAAGTTTTATTTATGAAAAGCTACTAGCGATGTTCCTAAGCGGTGATTAAAATCGTTTGCGCACAAACACACGACAGAAAGCAGTAAATTATGGGAAAAATAAAATGCGGAAAATA
>CANUEY010028839.1:0-10587 GCA_948099555.1 Croton setiger
AAAACGGAGTCAACTTTTTTATAAATTAATTTGGTTTTCAAAAAACCGGTTCCCGAAGGGTGGCGACTCTAAATTTTTTAAGACCGACCAGTTCGGCAATAACCCAAAAATATTTTATCACTTGTTTTCAAAAATAAAAATTCATAAGTGTTTTTCGGTTTAATTTAAATCGGAAAAGTCGTCCGCCCGCTCGGGCCGTCATCACAGGCAAAGGCACGAGATTTAGGACCTGATCGAACAGGGAAAGATACCCGATCAAGAAAAAGGTAAGCGCAGCACCAGGACTAATCCACTCCTAGACTACCGCAATGCAGTACTGCCTCAAAGCTGACCAGTTAAAGTTGAAGAGAAAGACTTTATGATTTTGTCTATTATAAAATGTTGAACAATTATTATATTTAAGTACATTCTTTGTATTATATTTCAGTATTCCATCTTTACATAAGTGTTTTCATTAAGATAGCTTTCATTACTTTAAACTTTTTTTGCACTATTTTGTAAGACTCGAGCCTAAACACTGTTGAATTCTTGTGAGTGAGTTCACCTACTCAACTTAAGAGTCCTAGAACTTGCTTTGCGACTATGAATAATCAAATTTTGAGACCCAGAAAACCATTTTTCCCGGACTGCAAACAGTCAAACCGGACCGGAGTTCACCCGCAAATTACATCAAAAGTATACCATCATGGTACTTAAAATATCTAAAAAATTTCGAGGACCAAGAAATGGACTTGGAAAATTCATTAGAGTCCCAAAA
This sequence comes from Croton setiger, assembly GCA_948099555.1. Taxonomy (NCBI): domain Eukaryota; kingdom Viridiplantae; phylum Streptophyta; class Magnoliopsida; order Malpighiales; family Euphorbiaceae; genus Croton; species Croton setiger. The sequence continues at coordinate 758 of CANUEY010028839.1, forward strand.
GGCCCTAAAAAGTCTCCGGAACGAAAAATCAGCAAAAGACAGCACCAGGGCACCCCTGGCCGCCCTATGGTCGCCTCCAGCTCATTTTTCACTACAAATAGTCCCCTAGAGGTCCTTTTCACTCACACCTTGAGCTGTGTTGACAGCCGCTCTATTCTCCATTTTCGCTCCTTGCGATACTTTACCGCTATTTGCATTTTTTGCATTGCATTGCATTGTTATGCTTTCTTATTTATTCACGATTTAATTAAAAATCTTAAAGTCCAAAGCAAGCTGAAGCTGCGAAGCGGCCGACGACTACTGCAGGTACGCACTAAACCCTAATCTTTTCAATTGAAGCATACATAGCATTCTACATCATGTAATTAATCTTTTTGGCACCAAGTGCCCACTTTATTAATCTTTTGGCACCAAGTGCCCACTTAATCAATTTTTTGGCTCTATTGCCTAAAAAATTACACTTTTGGCCCAGTGCCTAACAAACAAATCATACTTTTAGCCCCAATGCCTAACAAATACACTTTTGGCCCCGGTGCCTAATAAATCACTCTTTTGGCCCTAGTGCCTAATAAATCACTCTTTTGTCACCCAACTGTGACATTCCTAACCTAAATCACATGTCATAAATATCATTATTTTTTTAAGCATAGCATATTTTTATGATTTTATTGTAAAAGTAATATTAATTAGAGATTTCTTACATGCTAAGAAATTAAATAAAAGTGAATTTTATGTAACTTGTTGCATAAATATCATTTTAATTTGAAGTTTCTTATTTGTTAAAAAATTAATAATTTGAATATGTTATTGAAATAAGTAAAGAATGAAAATAAGTTATGTTTTAGGTTTGTTTACAGTCGATTGACGTAAACGAAGCCTGTTTAGGGTTTTTGGCGCGCGTGAATGATAAAATGTCGGAAATGCGGAAAATTTTAAAGAAATGAATTTGGCATTTTATTATTTTGATTTTTGACAAGATATTAAGTGTTTTGGAACCCTAAAATTACGAAGACGTCGTACGATTTTGGTTCCGCAAACATCGTCGAGGTTACGGAATTGGTTTCGGCCGCCGACCGGGCCAAGAATAATTTTCGAACCCGATTTCAACGAAATTTTAAATATAAGTTATTTTTATTTATTTAAATATAAAAATCGAAAAGAAATGAATTTTGGGAATGGATTAGTACAGGAAGAAGATATTTTAGTTAAAGTGAAAAAAAATAAAGCAAAAGGAAGTAAGTGGTGGAAACTTTGTTGTTGGGTTTTGTTCCAGAGGTAAAAAGGGTCTGGAGAGAGGTGTGAAGAGGTGGAGTAGGCAAGGAAAATAGAGAGAAGCGAGTGAAACCAGAGAAAAGAGAGAAAGAAAGAGAAAAGAAATAAAACAAAAAGAAAACAGAAAAAAGGGAAAGAAAACTTGGGTTTGATACCTTCTGTATGATCCTTAGGCTTGTAGGAGAAGGTTAGAAGTGATAGAGAAGGGAAAGGCTAGAAACATAGAGGAAAAGAGAAAACAGTAGTTGCAAAAATTCTGCCCAACAAAAACAGTGTTCGGGAAGGTGGAAAGAGAGAGAAAAATAAGAGAACCTAGTTTGCATTTGATTTGGGCCTGAGGGATCTCTAGAGGAGGTGTAGAGGAAGAGATTGGTGGTGAGAAACGGCCAGATAGTTGTCAGAGGTAGCCGGACGAACTGCTGGAAGTTGGGAAGAAAACTAGGCAAATTTGGAATTGTGAAAACAGTGATCGAGAAGGGTGAAAGAAAGAGAAAAATAGGAAAATCTAGTGAGCATGGTTTAATTTGGGCCTAAGGGATCTCTAGAGGGTAGGCGTGGGAAGAGATTGGTGGTGAGGATCGGCCGGATAGTCGCTGGACGAACTGCTGAAAGTTGGGAAGAAAACCAAGAAATCGGGCAAAAAGATAACCAGAGTCTGACGTTGAAGATGATCAAAACGGCAGTAGGTGCTGCGTTTTGATCAAAATTTCACCACCAGTACCTAAACTTGGTAAAATTTCAATTTGACCCCTAAAGTTTATAATTTAATGCAATTTAGTTTTTCCAGCAAAGTTTTAATTTTTTTTCAATTTAGTCCAAGCAGAATTGAATTTTAATTAATTACATTTTGACCCCTAAAGTTGCAGGCGCATTTCAATTAAGCCTTCCCGCCTTGAATTAATTTATTTTTGTTACATTTTGGCCCCTAAACTTTCTGTTGCATTACATTTTTGCCCCATAAAGTTTAAAACAATTTCAATTACACCCCTCCTTCCCAAATTAAGTTCCAGAAATTATATTTTGACCCTAGGAACTTACTGTCAGACTTAATTAAGCCCAAAAACCTTAGAAAAACTATTCAATTGAGTCCTTTTTGGTTGAAATTAAATTTATTTTTATTATTTGAAAAAATTGGCTAATAAATTAAGTTTGAAAATTATAATTATTGTTAGTTATGATTAATATTTGATAAATTGAGTTTGGTAATTAATTTTTAAAGTGTTTTTAATATAGAAATTATATGATTTAAGTTAAAATTCAAACGAAAAATTATAGTACTTAATCATTTGATGATATACTTGTTTGAACTGGTACTGAAGTCCGATTATTTGAAATTGTTGATATTTGAACATATGTGATTTGGTCATTGAGTCAGTACTGAAATCCGACCAATTGACTTATTGAGATTTATTATTTGATATATATATTTGTTTGGACCGGTACTGAAGTCCGGTCATTGAATTATATTAAATATTATGATAATTGTTTACATGTCACACAAGTGCATTCATATAGGACATAATAAAGACAGTTATGACCATCTTGACTAGTATTTGCAAATTTCACAAAAGAGACCTATGAGTCTCTACATGATTTGACGGATAGACCTTCGGGTCAACATATGTTTACAGATGAACCTTTGAGTCAATATATGATTACAAAGGGACCTTCGGGTCAATATATGAATATGAAAATGGACTTATGAAACATTCAGGTCTATGTTACTGGTCAACCATTTGTTATTTGTTATGTGAAATTCTCGGGGCAGTGCTTGGCTGGATGGTTCACAACGAAATTATATGACATTTGCATTGCATATTGCTATGTTTCGACTATTATTATAAGGATATGATTTATGAGGTTTTGACTGTTATATGAAATTGATACATCTGAGGCCGATGAATTTTCGGTCATATGTATAGGATTTGTTGATGGCCAGCTATTTGTATTTGTTATATGAAATTGATTGATTTGAGACCGATGAAGTTTTCGGTCATATATACAGAATTTGTTACTGGGCAGCCATTTGTCTTTATTATATGGAACTGTTTAGTATCATTAGTTATATTAGCTACGACTTACAGAGTAAACGGAATCATATGACACAAATATCTGCATATTGTTATATGTATCTATTGTTATGGAATTATTGATTAAATCAGTTACAGCTCACTAAGTAAATAGAATTATACGAAATAAGCCTGTCATCGACAAGTTTGGTGCATGATTTTGAATTGTGATTTATTATTTTGTTTTATATTGTTTTGGTTTATACTTGCTAAGTATGCAACTCATCAAATTGCAATTCTATAATTTCAGGTTTTTTGTTTAGCAATTGACAACGTCAGTTCCACCTTCTTTCTGCTCAGATCGGTCAGCTGAAGCCTAGGATCTCTCTCTCCCTCACATTGCATCATTCGTTAATTTTTTTCATATAGATTTATGTTATATAATATGTAAATTATTAATAAGGCATGTAATAATTAGTTTAAAAGTTATAGTGAAATGGCATATGTCATATGCATGTTAGTTGTTATTGTTTGCATATAAGTATATAATTTTGTAGATCATAATTAAAGTATGTAATATTTGGGGATAATGGTTATGACGTGGCATGTTATATTTGAAGGAAAAAAAATATACTACAAATTATAATGACGTATATAGGTTATAGGTTGTTACAAAAAGGCTTTAATTCAATACAACAAACTTCAAAATAATTCAGTAAGTTTCAATACAATTCAATATCAGTAAGTTTCAATACAATTCAACAACTATTAATCAAATTTAGTATACTTCAATACAATTTAGTAAAAGGTAATAGAAAGCAAAGCCATCTTCATCTTCTTCGTGTAGAAACCGGAGTCGCTGTCGGTCACCTAAAAATTGCAGAGGTGATGAAACTTGACAAATGATATATCATTAAAAAGCTCTTGACTCGTAGATTCCAAATATGACCATACTTTCTCGTGACTCCACTATATGTTTCCAAAAAATGCAAAAAAATTCCGTCGACGATGAAAAGTAACTTTTTTTTGTGGCCAAAGAACATTGGCAGAATGGGTACCAAAATATTCCTTATCGCTTAGACTTTCGTCTGGTGGCCTCAGATAAAAAATCCATCGCCAGAAACTTTATGAAATTTAGGTTTACAATTTTTGGAACTAAGAAAATCCAAAATTATACCAGAAAGAAAACACCACTTCAAACCACCATTTGCTGGAGTTGCTGCAGGTACAACTTGCCATCAACTGAGCTGGTGACTGGCAATGCCGGTCGGGCGGTGAATTGTGGAAAACAATGATCAAAGAAAGGTGCTAAAGTTTGATGGTGTTCCATCTTTGTTCATGATTAAGTTTTTGTAAATTTATTTTTATTTTATTTTTTTTTTTGAATTTTCTTTTTTCAATAATAAAAATGATAAAAAATATATATAAGGTTAAAATGTCAAAGTACAACAAAAATGCTATTTTCTTAAATATGTTATTTGTTTAATTAAAAAGTAGTGTGCTATTTTTTATAATTAAAAAAGAAAAGAAGATTGTGTAAGAAAAAAAATAAATTTAAGAAATAGAACAATAAGAATAATGAAGGTAGACTTCAATAAAACAAAATATTGTAAATAATTAAATATTGAACAAATGAAATTTTAAATAGTATATGTTAATTAATTAGACTATATGTGATTGACAAAGATTGATGTAGAGTCCTGAACTAACTAATTATTGATTTTCTTTGGTAAAAAAAAAAATAGTAATGGTATAATTTGTGGATGCTCTTCTTCTTCTTCTTCCCTTATAACTCTATTTTTCTTTTCCAATTTATAAAAACAATAAGACTTAAATAGAATAATCAAGATGAATATCATTAGTCAGCACAACTTTTTGAATTACAAAGTAGCAAAGCCTAAGCTAAAAAAAAAAAAAAAAATTAATAACGTAAAAGTGGATCTTCTTCTTGTCTAATACTACGGAACAGAACAAAAATTTAACTACATTCCTAACTAATCACAACATAATGTGATAAAAAAAACACAAAACACATTAAAAACCAACTTTAACATTATGTAACAAATAAAATCTCACTCCACACCATCATAAACTTTACTCTTAAAAAACCGCTCCACAATACGAAAAAGTTATGCAAACATCTCCAGAATTTTCTTCACTTTATGATAACAAATTTTATTTGGAAAACTCAAAAATATTAAATATTTACAATATAAACCAATAAAATATGTATAGCGCTTCTTAATAAATATATATAGCTAGGTATTTATAAATTTACCATTTAAAAACAAAGAAAATTATTAATTATTATATACATAATTAGTCTAACTAGAATTCTTGAAATGGAAAGTTTTTTATTTTACCTTTTAAATTACGTTTTATCTTATATTTAATTTTATTAAAACCAATAATCATAATTTTATAATCTACTTTACTAAAACTAATAATCATAACTTTATAATATATTTTATAAATTAACGCAACAGGTATAAATCCCAGTTATATATTTTTACTTTTAAAATAACACTTTATACATCTTCATCATATAAATATATAGTTCTATCTGGATGAGCCTAAACTCAATTAGTTTTTTACTAAGGTTAGTTTCAACAAATCCTAAAAGGCAATTGTAAAAATCTTTATGTCTTCCGTCTCTGACAACAACTAATACGCTTGTATCAAAACACTCGTTTGTTAAAGGTTTTATCCTACTTGTACTAATCTTATATGTATGAAATTATATTTTTTATTTTTATGCATTTAAAGGGTTTTTTTAGGAGATAATATTTTAATTTTTTCAATATGACATAATCAGTTTTAAAAATATTAAATGTTGGTATTTTATAAATTTGTTGTCTGTTTATTCTAAGAATTTCCCAATTATTTAGTACATTTTTTAAATCTTCTATTACTACTTCAATTTTTATTAATGATTTTTTTATTAATGGATAATTTTGAACTTTTAAATCTGGATGTGCTAGTAAATTTTAAAAAAAATTCTCCGTTTCACAATTTTATTCCATGTTTCACAGTTTTATATATATATATTTCAAGATGAATGGCAGAATTTCATTCCTTATTATAAATATAATCACTGCAAATTAGAGCATCTAAAAACACAACTAATCAAATTATGCCGGTTAATATTATTCATTAGAACGAGAATCTGGTCTATTAAGAGTACAACAAGCATCATCATCAGCAATTTATAAATTATGCAAATTGCGTCTTTGATTTCCGGATTAAGCATACACAATGCTGAGTGGTTTTGAAAAAGAAAACGGAATGGAGAACTTTAGATTTCGAATGTTTTCAAAAGTAAAAAAAACGAAAGAAGAAAAAAAATATAAATTATAAATTATGGTTTTTCCGAATTTCGCACTTAAAAGCGGCAAATCTTTTTGGGGTAGACATATGATAGCCATAGCATTATATTTGTACTGATCTTTTGCACAAAATAACAAAATTTCTCATTCAATTTGTCATAATAATAATAATAATAATAATAATAATAATAATAATAATAATAATATATTATGAGCAGAAATTTCTAAACACTCTTTTCCCTCTTTAAAAAGCAAGAGAATGTGTCTTTTTTTCAAAATTCTCTTTCTCTCCTTCTACAAGTCTCTTCAAATGGCAATAGAAACTGAGGTTTTGCAACAAGGCCTTTTTGGCAATTGTTACGGACCATGCGTTCATGGATTCAGTTTTGAAGAAGCAGAAGCTTTGTTTGGGTTCAATGAATGGGACTCAAATTCTTCCTCTCATGAAAATTTCCCTGCCGGTGATGAATTCATGATCAATAGTGGAGGGTTTTCTCCGGCAGCAGCTCCGGTAACCAGCTCAGGCCGGCGAAAGAGACAGCGTACTAGAAGTTTGAAGAACCAAGTAGAAGTTGAACATCAAAGGATGACTCACATTACAGTTGAACGTAATCGGAGAAAGCAGATGAATAATTATCTAGCAGTTCTCCGATCCATGATGCCTCCCTCTTATGCTCAAAGGGTTCATAATTCTCACTCTATTATATATTTATTTATTTTTTATATTTGTATAATATATTTTACTGTTATATTTTACTATATTCTCACATAAATTTAACTATAGTTAGCTTCAAATTAAGAACTGTTAACCCCACTTTGAAATTTATGAATTAAAGTTTTAGAATTCGTCATTTATAAATGAATTTAGTATATTTAAATTGAATAATTTAAAATTCAAATTCTTTTTTTTTTAAAATAAATTCTGGTGGAATTTATTTTTTTCAAAGGGCTTAGTTTTGAACCTCTTAAAAATTTAGTTGAAATAAACATATGTTAATTTTTTAAATATTTTAATTCAATAAAAAGCTAAATAGCAATTAATTGACTGAATATGATTGCAGGGAGACCAAGCATCAATAGTAGGAGGAGCCATTAACTTTGTGAAGGATCTAGAACAGCATTTACAATCACTTGAAGCTCACAAGACAAAATTAGAAACTGAAAATAATTATTTTTCATCTCTTTTTACAGACTTCTTTACATTTCCTCAGTACTCATATCGTTCAAAATTGCCTTCTAATTATGATGATCATGTTCAAGATCAATCCACGGCGCCGCAACAATCATGGTTGGCTGAAATTGAAGTAACAATGGTGGAAAGACATGCCAACTTGAAAATTCTATTAAGAAAATACCCAAAACAGCTGTTGAAAATGATGGCTGGAATGTCATCTCTTTCCCTTATAATTCTTCACCTAAATGTTACAGCAGTTGGTCCTTTCGTACTTTATTCTTTTTGCATTAAGGTTAGTTTCAATTATTTCTTTAATTTTCAACATTATAATTATAATTACAGTAATGCTAATTTCAGAGCACAAATTGCTATTAACAAAGCAAAATTGTTGATGAGACATACTAATTTTGTTGGAATTATAAACTTTGCTCTACCAATAACAATTTTTAATTTTTAAATATCATCACTTTATAATTATTTTACAGTTTTGAAAATGACTTCACTAATATTAATTTATTTTATAAATTGCTCAATGCCTACTTATAATATGTTTAACTTTCATCTTTATTATTATTTATAAATGATAAAAACATAATGAAAAGATTATTAATTGTTAATATATATTGTGTGCTTGAAGCAGGCTGAAGATAATTGTCAATTGAGTTCAGTCAATGAAATTGCAGCTTCTGTGTATGATATGGTGGGCAGGATTCAAGAAGAGGCCATTTCTAATTTTTCATCTAATTACTAAATTATATTTCTCTCTTTAAAAACAAAAAAAAATTCCGCTGTACCAATATAAAAATAGTGGAAATTAATGAATTAGGATTTTTAATTCTTATAATTTCCTCCGTCTCCCTGATTGTTCTAATGTACTCTTCCGTTTGTTTATATAAACACGACCGAATTTTATAAAAATTAAGAAAATTAATTAAATTACCCTACTTTGTTATTTATAAGAGTAATATTGTTTGTTATTGTTAACATTAATTTATTATAAGACTAACTAAATATTTTAACTTTAATTCTTCAATTAACGTCACTTTTTAAGCTAAATTTGCGTGTATATATCAAACACTAAAAAACTTTTGCCGAAATAAAGAAAACGGAGGACGTACTAACTAGAATTATGTTTCCATTGAAAAGAAAAGATTAGAATTTTTATTTCTATAAACCAAAGGTTGCCCTTTTTTCCCGCAAGATACTACTATACTAGGCACCTATAGAAAGGTTGACCCAAAACTATGGTTCTCCCAAAAATAATAAATCTAAATTAAACAATTGCAACCAAATCACTAAATTATTTACATTACATACATCATATATATATAATGATTTTTTTCGTTTTTAAAATTTTTAAAAATAGGTCTAAGTATTCATAAAAATTGAAAATATATGATATGAATTATTCAATGCATAATTTGTAATATAAAAATAAATTACATAATGCTATATTGCTCAGCTAAAGTTATAATATTTATCCAAAATAAATATGTCAATTAAGAGAAAACATTAAATAGTTCAAAAGAATTTAATCTTACAAATCAATTTATTAAATATTAAGTAAATGTCAATTTTTAATATTGAAAAATATATATATTTACTAATATAAAAATATTATTTAATATTTAAAAATAGTTGATATTTACTAATTAATAATAAAATTTGAAAACGTATCAAGTCTTCCAAAATAGTAGAAATGTGGGGCCACATATATTTAGTGTTTTGGAAGCGTAATGAAAAAAGTTGACATTCTAGTCCAAAAAAGATCTTACCAGTATCCATTTATGTATTAAATTTAGGCAAACAGTAGTTCATATCAGAATTTCAACTTTCTAAATGTAGATTGTATTTCGTAAAAGTGCATACAACCTCACAACAATACTTCTCCATTGGAACAAGCAAAAGATATCCTTCATTATATATTTCAAAAAGTGCTGATGTTTATGTTGATTTTGGAATGGAATAATATATATATATATATATATATATATATATATATATATATATATATATATATATATATATATTAAAAAAAAATAGCACAAA
>CANUEY010028856.1:0-119464 GCA_948099555.1 Croton setiger
AACAATAGGAGTCAACTTGTCAGGTGAAGGGCCTTCCAAGATAGAACCAAAAGCATATGTTGCTGCCTCCCTTTGCCTCCAATCTGGTTTTGTTATATTTTCTTCAATGAATGGCATAACAAGAGGTACTATGTCATCTCCTACAGTACGTGCAACCAAGCCAAGGCATGTGCCCCCGGCCATTGCAATGTTCCAAGCCCCCTCATCCTGATCCTGATCCTCCTCTTGTTTTAGGAGAGTCTCCAACAACATTGGAACAAGAGCAGGGAGAGCCTGCTTGATGAAGTAAAAACATGGGATATCAGAATCCCCAGTGAAATCACCCCCATATTCTTCCAAGATGTCTATCTCCTCATCACAGATTGAACTCCAAAACTCAACCGCCTGAAGAGCTACAGGTTCCTCATCTTCCCTTACTGCCTTAGCTGTGATGCTAAAGATGTCTTGCATATAAGGCGCTAATTTTTCATAGTACATTGACGAAATAGAAACCAAGCATTCAAAAGCCGCTTGCCTCATCTTAACTTCTGGAGATAATGTCACCTCACATACAACTCTCATGATATAGTCACGCTCCATATCATTGCTAAAATTTGCTTGAGCAAAGCCCAGAGCATTGTACAATGCTCGAGTAGCAGCAAGCCGCACATCATTGTTTCCTTCGGAAGCATTCATGCCTTGAACTACAGCAGTCAGAATTTTATTCACGTGATCTTGATCCACAATATCAGGAGAGATTTCCTCGCACAAATATCCAAGGGTCTCCAAAGTTGCTTGCTTAACATGAGCAGGCAGCTGGTGAATATTTGACAGAAGTGATCCTATCAACTCAGGCCACTGTTTTTGAGGTAGCTCAATCCCAGCAACCTTAGCAATTACTTGGGAGGCAGTTGATCGAGCATCAGAAACAGGAGAAGTGAGGGTATTTAGCAAGCTAGCCTTTATCTGGTTTTTGATAGCAGCATCTAAAGATAACCATCTCTGAACAAGCTCAAATTTTCTATGTTGTTCTTTTGCATCCAAGGCATTCTTTAGAATCAAACCTGCTAATTTACGACTTTCAACAGGCTTCTCCTCATTAGCTAATTCTCCTGACAGTGAGAAAAGAAAAAGAGGCAGATTTTGCTCCTGAAACTGTTTCAAGCTTTCCTCCGCATGCTTACGCACATTTCCATCTATGGACTGAGCATTCAAAAGCACCTGGGTAACTTCCATTGCCATTGTCTATCTGAATACATCAAATACAAACTCATCAGACTCATACAACAATGTTTATCACCACCTCAAGATATAGCCTTAACTCCTAAATGCAAACTAACAGCAGATTCAATTATCAAAGTTTAAAGAACTTGGAATAACATAAATCTGTTCTGTAATATTAAGACTATAAAGTCAAAATTCAATGGGGCCATTGTGATTTGTGATGTACAAACATAATTCCAATAGCATATAAATTATTGAAACCAGAACTATCCCAATCACTTAAATTTCATTGAAACCAAAGAAAAGAGTATCTTAAAGGGGCAAAAAAACAGCCAAAACGAACGTCAAAACGTGAGAATCTATGAAAAAAATATATTTTACATTGAATAACAAATCAACAGTCACACTGAATTGAAAAAATTTGAAGTAAACGAAACAATTATCATAAAAAAAATCAAAAGCAAATAAAATTAGGAGTAAAACAATACTCCATTGGATAAAAATAAAGTCACTCCCAATGCAACATTCCAATTCTTCTCAAAAGGATACAATTTTTATCATTAAAACTACATCAAATTAACCTAAATTAATCAAATCACAGTCTAAAAACCCGATCCAATATAAAAGCGATTCTTAAAGAAACATTAGACGTAATACAGATCATAGAATCTCAATAAACATTAACAAGATTCAAGGATCAATTACACAAATCAAAAGTACAAAAACCCTAAATTACAGCAAACAACACCTACCTTTAACGCAATTGATGTTCAAAAATATAGGTGAAAAAAAGATCTGGACGAGTGAAACGGCGGCGCACCGCACTCCAACCCTACCGGAGACTGTAAAAGCAATCGAAAAGAAGGAGAAGGAGGAGGAGTTGGGGAAAAAGACGCGAAAACGAAGCTATATTTTGTTTAACACAAATTAAAAATAATTTTTGGGACAAGTACTACTTTTAGTACCTAAACTTTATAATTATTACTATTAAATCCTTACTTTTACTTTTGATCTATGTAATGATAGATTTTAATTGGTTACTACACGCTCCATTGTATGATTAGTCATTGGGTCCCACATTTTACTGTTTGATTCGATATAAATTCATCAACGGCTGAAAAGTTAAAAAGCTTCGTGATGATTAACATTTTGTTGATCATTTTAATGGATAGGTATAGGTATTATTAATTTTTACTGAAGCAGAGCTTGCAAATGATAGAAATTTTTTAATTTTAATCACTTTATTAAATAATTATAATATATTTTAAAATAAATTAACTCTGTAAATTTAGAAAAACCAGTTCGGATTTTATCGCTCATAGCCATTAATTTTATGTCCAAATTCTCTTCTCTTTTTCCCCTTTATTGGACCGATTGCTAAATTAGCCTATAATATAATATTATTATCAAATTTGGTACCTTTTATTTAAAATTGGTTTCCAACTCATCCATCTTCACTTCTTTTGTTTCTTCCTTCTTAAATCATATCATATCATATAAATAAAGGTAGTATAGTATTATTAGTATTCGACTTGCTCTTATTTCTTGTGTTTTGGTGGGGCCGTACAACTACTCTTATTGTTTTTGCAATTTGTATGATTTCATTAATTGAATCCAACTACAAATGCAAATTATAAAAATTATAATTACTTCCCACTGGGGTTTGTTTTTAAGCAAGGCAAATTATTTTATTTTTCAAAAATTAAGTTAAGTTTTATTTTATTTTTCAAAAATTAAGTTAAATTTTATTTTATTTTTTAAAAATTAAGTTAAGTTTTATTTATGAGAAAAAATAATTGATGTTTCTAATTTAATAATTAATTATCATTTGTGTAAATATAAGTAAAGTGTGAAAAATAAATTTGTAAAAAATAAAACATCCACCACTTAAATCTAATTTTTCTTTTTAAAAGAAAATATTTATAAATTAGTCCTAATTTAAATACGTTTTATTTGATTAAGCCAAGCATCTCCACAAACATATGAAATAACACATTTAAAACAAGCATGCAAAAGTCCCCTAAATTATGGCAAATTACTAAATGATCCTTATTTTTTTTGGAAAATTTCTGAACAGTTCCTAAAACATGCCAAAATACTAAAACAGTCCAATGGACAAATAAAAATTTCAACACAGTCCCTAATATGCAAAATTACCTAAACAAAACACATAACATGTAAAATTACGCAACAGTCCCTACAACATGCCAAACTTACTGAATAACACCCTATACATGCTTAAATTATAAAATAATACCTAAAACATATAAAATCACTGAAACAACATCTTACACATGTAAACATGCAAAACAATCCCTAAACATTTGAAAATTTATGAAACAGTCCTCACAACACAAAAATTACCAAAAACAGTCCCTACATGCATAGAATACTCTAAACAGACCACAAAATCTGCCTAATTTCTCAAAACAGTCTATGAACTATGCAAAATATCACATTTAATCCCTAATTACAGGAATGCATTCATAAGGTCATGACTGATTTCAGACTATTACAAATGCATTCAGTCTCCTTTTGCTTGTTATTAGAAGCAGAAATTGATACAGGTTTGTAAAAAAAAGAATGACAGAAATACAACAATCAGTGTTGAAACTGGAATGACATGACTGCTTAGATTCAATATAGGAACAAAACACAGAAGCGGTAACATATTTCAACATGGAACATTCAAAACAACTCAAAACAGATTTAGAACTGAGTTTCTGGAACCACAAGACGACGATAGAACTTTTGCCCTCAGCACGCAGCAAAACCAATATCAATTTGCAATTGATAATAACCTGACCTTTTTTTCCGTTTATGGGAAAATATTGTTGCAGGCGAGAAGGTAAATTAGATAAAAGAGAGAAAGGGTTTTGAGTAATAATGGATTTTACTTAGGGCAAAAATGTCAGTTTATTATGTTTATAAGTTCATTGCTCCGGCATATATATATATATATTGAAATTGTTTCTTTCTAAGGGTTTTTTTTTTTTTTAAATAAAAAAAAAAAGTCAAAATCAGGGGTTTTTTTTTCAAAATCAGGGTGGGTATTGCCACGGGAGCCAAGTTGGAAAGCCATCAGGGAGGTCGGCACACCGTCGGATCGGGTCCAATCGAATGCCATCCAAGGTTGATTGGCTCAAGAACAGTTCTAGTTCCCGGGTTTGGACGGACTCCTATTTGCAACTTTGGGTTTCGAGTGCTAAATACAAGCTACGTAAGAGTTGCATGTAAGTTCCGTAACAAAAAAGCAAACATAACTCGCACAAACACGCATCCAGTTCCAGATGACTTAAACCTGAAGAACCCTCTTTTTTTTTCTCTTTCATCGCTCCACAGTGATGTAATAAACAAGGCGGTGTGTTTGTTTTATTAACCACTAAAACGCACCGTTTAACCGCCTTATATTTGTATATATATAAATAAATTGAAATAAGAATTGGGAAGAAATAATATAGTCCTCAAACCATGGCACCAACAAGCCTAGCTCTGGCATACGCCTACAAAACAAAATCATCATCCTCTTTATTAAAATCTCTATTCATGTCAACCTTAAATATAGCAGCAAAAAGTCTTGTTTCAGTAGCTTCGAATATCAGAATAGAACAGTATGAAAAATGGAGAGCAGGTGATCATTTGAGGTATATGGTGATGATGATGAGCTGGGCTACTGTTTGGGTATTAAGGGTTTTTATGGATCATTTCCCTAATCTTATAAATTTTACTCCTACTTATCTTAAATCTTCAACCTATTTGGCTCTTCCACCGCCTTCTTTATCATCTGTTACAACTTTATCAACTTTCTCCACTTCCCCTTCTTCTTTCGATTTGATTCTTCAACATGATGATTTTGATGCTCATTCTGTTCATGCTCTTGGTCGAGCCCTCACACATGTAAGCTTCCTTCTATCAACTTTTCTCCATTTACAGAAACTGCTTATATATAATAATATGCTTTCTTTTTCTTTTTTCTGATAATTTCTGTGGATAGTTTGAGTTCAATTTGCTTCAAATTTTTTAATTTAATATATATTATAAAAGGATAGTTTAAGGGTAGTTAATGGACTAATTAATTATAATATGATCACCGCTTGAGTTGATTGGTGAGTAAGTGATGACAAGAGAATGGAGTATATATATGTATATATATTCTTCTTCTTCTTATAAGTAAAGCTTGTAGCTTATTTGGCGAATGAGTATGAATTAAATAAGTGAAAATGACCACTAACTAATTAGATTTTCATTCAAGATTTATTTAATTAATTTTATAAATGAAATTTAATTATAGCAAAATGATGGGATTCAAACAAATTTATAAAATTAACCAGAAAAACAACAAAAAAGAACCTGGAGAGCTCCTACTTTACATACACGTTTCCTGTCTTTTTCCATATATAACTCACAGCTGGTCTGCATGCAATATTATATGCTGCCACGTAAATATTTCCCTTTTCTTTTTGCCTGCCATATTTACTTATTTTCTTGCGCCTCCATAACTAACTGACATGCTTCAGTCTTTTGGAAGATTTATTTTGTGACATATGTATTTGTATGGATTTGATTTTAAGACAACGTGATCTATAATTATTGTTGTGTTAGAAATTACCCAATAAATGAAAAAGGATAGTAATTAAAATAAATTTTAAATATTAAATAAATATCATATTTTTCTGTTATATCTATATTTTCATATTTTATTATGAGTAATATATATGTGTTATATGATATTTATTTAATATTTTAAAATATGTTTGATTTTTACAAATAATTTTAAAAAGTGACATTTAATTTTTTTAATATAAATTAATATTCTTTTTTGATAAAAAAATAATTTTTTTTTTATGACATACTTCCACTTCCTTTTTTATATGAGCTTTGGCATGGATGAATTTTACATATTGTTCTGCAAATTCTAATTTTCATAGTTGATAATATGAAAAATATACATTTGAATTTCGCTTTCAGAAGTTAAAATTTTAAAACTACTCCAAATTGTACAGATTATTTCTATAAAATTATAGAAAAAAAAAAATTGAACGATGATTTTGGCATTTTTAAATCTTTATTTATATGTATATTTTTTTAAAATTAGTTTATTTATTACAAACATGAAGTTTATGAAATGTGGTGCAGGTACTAGCATTGCTTAACGAGATACCGGCCACCTCAAGAAAATACCAATTTGCAATGGCAATGGCCGATAAGATAATGGACGGCAACTTCAGAAACGGGCACGTGGAACTACTAGAAGTCAATCGGATGGCTCTCTCTGCAGCTTTCGCTCGTACGCTAAGCCTTCTGAACCGATCACTTCAGCACCACCATGGGGGAGATGGAGGTGGCGGCGCTTGGACGTCACGCATCATAAAGGCTATGCCGATGGGTTCTTACATATCATACTACGTGAAAGGATTTAGTTACTGCGTAAGAACAGTTTTACAAGGTGTGGGGAAGGGGATGTCGTCGTGGGAGTTAGAGAAGAGGCGTTATGAAGGCCCGGACGATGTGGCGGCGGAGAAATTGGCTCAAGAATTGCTTTGGATTACGAACAAGCTTCGGGTTTACGGCGCGGTGGAGGAAGCGATGGTGCAGTGGAGTTATGCTACTGGTATTGCTTCTCAGGCGTTCACTGCTAATCCCAGGGTGCAAGGTTACATCGTCAAGATTTCAGGTACGCAGTCTATATATTAATTTTATTGGACAACACCCATTTAGCTATTTTGAAGTATTCTCTGATCAGCTTTTTTAAAAGAAGTTCTTATTGTACATAATAAGTCAATTTGATTTTGATTTTGAATGGATTTTGTAGCTGTATTAATGGGAGATCTAAGAAGCGAGGAGGTACAAGTATCAATGCAAGTAATGTTCAGATTGTTAGTAGTTTGGATACCATTATTTTGCCATGCAAACAATGGACTTTCATATCCATTCTTGACGAGCTTTGAGAAAATGGAAGTGGAGAGAACAATGGATGAAGTAATTTCCTCATTACCTCCTACGGATCAAGAAGTAATCCTTACAAATTGGCTTCAAGATTTCACTGTCTCTGCTTCAGATTGGCCAAATCTCCAAGTTTCTTACGATCGTTGGTGCAGATCTACTAGACACCTTGCTTCTTAATTTTTCTTTTACGTATCTTGGTTTTAATGATAATGTATATCTATAACAATGATAATTTCTTTTCTTTTAATTTTCTTTCTTTACGATTTTATTGTTTATTTAACAATAGAAAATGTAAAACTATTCACCAATTTTCCTAAAAAAAAGGTGTAGAATTTGGACCAATTCTCAAACCAAAAACCAACTCCAAATTTGTATTGTTGGGTTGGAGCAAATTACAGAAAATCATGACACTAAAAAGGTGTTTAGGTTCACTTTCTTGAAAGAAACAATACATGTACATTGATTTTTCATTTTTTATTGTTTTCTTTGTTTTGGATGTAAAATCTTTTTAACAATCCAAACTTTTCATATTTGGTTATATTTTCGTTTTCAATTTTTTGTTTTTTATTTAATTTTAAATAAATATCGACACAATTAGCCAAATAACTTTGAAAAATTCTTCCAAAATTAAAAAATTAAAAAAATATAGCAAAGCTGACAAATTTTTAAAAGCCAAAAACCACCCCTCCCTTAAAACATTAAAAAAAATTTAATGCACAAAATAGTCATATTGACAATACTGATATTCATACATATTTATTGTTACTGATTATTATTGAAATCTTTTATATTGGCAAATTTACTGCAATTATTGTTGTCAATATAACCATTTTGTCATATATTAAATTTTTTATTTTTTAAAAAAATTGTTTTTTAAATAATAATAATAATATGAAAAGGAAAAAAAGTGTTATTTACTAATTATTAAACTGAAAAATGAAAAGTGTGGTAGTTCCCTAAAAAATTTGATATTAACTAAATTTGGGCTACGGGAGCATTGGCGTATATGATTGGTTTTGCAGAATATGTATAATGATCGGATTTTTGCAGAATATGGGAGCTACCTGGTATTCATACCTTCTTCTATGCAGGATAGACATCCCTATCTGAACTTAAATTTCTTCAAAATCCATTCATTTTAACCATTTATTGTCTATGCGCATATATTAATCCACATCATCGTTCACACCGTCTAATACACCACACTAGCCACAATCCAGGTTTCGATATGAGACGCTCTTACCATAGACTTTCTAAGTGCCAAACCCCAATTCAGAGAAGAGTCGGAAGTAAATAACACGCAGAACAATATGGGATGTAATGAGTCGGAAGTAAATATACGTAAATCTATACAAATTTATTATGACTTGGCAAATGGGTTTGTATGTATGATAAGGGCTGCTAACATTGTTTCAATAATAATCTAAATCTGTTCACAAAGTTTACACAGAACTTTCCATCTTTCCCAAAGAAACCCCTTTTGTTGAGATTCTCCTGAAAGACAGATTGATCCTCCTTTTTTCCACATTTCAACATCTGCAAAAGTCGCACAATGTCAGCCCACAAGAAAGTTGCCAAATATCCAACATAAAACCAATTTTCCAAATATTTATGTTCATTAAGGCTTTGAATTCCAAAATAGGAAAACAAATATGCTAAAGGAGTAATAATTTCTTAGCGAAGGGACAGGAAACATAAAAAACATTCCAAGAACACTAGCAACCAACAAAGTATGGCATCCCAAATGTCATTAGTTTGAATAGGAAGCAGTAACAATACTAATACTAATAATGAATCTATCTCATATGAAACTGAACCAAAACAGCTAG
Organism: Croton setiger; assembly: GCA_948099555.1. Lineage (NCBI taxonomy): Eukaryota > Viridiplantae > Streptophyta > Magnoliopsida > Malpighiales > Euphorbiaceae > Croton > Croton setiger. Next base: position 8,979 of record CANUEY010028856.1, read on the forward strand.
CTACTGCAGGAAACCATTATAAATGTAACTCGAAATCCTCCATGCAAAATCCTTAGATCACTAGTTTTGGATGCTAAGATTTGATCCGATCAAGTGTCAAACTGATCAATTGAAGTAACATGATAATAGAATGAGATTGCAAAAGATTCAATGTCCTTTCCCTAAAGAAAAAATGGACTAAAAAAAAGCATCTACAGATGCCTCGTTGTTTCCAGCAGTTGAGATTTGAGAAGCAATTTAAAGATTAGATCAATAACAACCAACTTATTAAATTCAAACACAGCTAGTATTTTAGGATTTGCACAACAGATAAGTAGGACTTGAGCTATGACAGTCTCAGCTAGATTTATATGTTCGTAACAAACTACAGATTCATAATATATATATGATTATTTGTGATTGGCATAGTTGGCTTCCATCCCAAGGTGTCCTTCAAAATTAGACATTTAATCATGCATAAAAACTACCCAAAAAGAGCTTCTATTATATTCACTAAAATAACTTCACTTGACTTGCAAAATAAAAATATTAACTCAAGCACTCAACTTGTCACAATAACTTTACTCAACTTGCAAAGAGAATACTAACTCAATTTGTATCACCATTAATGAGTTAGTCATGTATTCCCAACCAAAATAAATCTGAACTCATTTGTAACCGTCACAAGTATCAACAACATGAACATTTAATGGGTCGCTTAACTGCAAACACCAGTAAGATAAAACACGTCTTTTATGGCAAAACAACCACATAAAAACAGCCTACAATTAAAAAAAAAAAAAAAAGGCACAACAAGAAAGCAAACTCAAGTGCCCAAACCGGTCAACTCTTATAAGGTACTTCCAATTACATAATTTTTTGTTTTAACTGCCATTAGGTTTTAAAGTGCCACATAATCCCAAAGCATTACCAATACTACACCATATCATCATATAAATTTCTAAATAGATCTTTCATAGTACTCCACCAATTAATCCAGAACAAAGTTATTATGTCTACTCCTAACTCCTAATTATGATGAAAGAACAAATATTGCCAGAACAATGAAAGTATTTTTTATTATTTGAAATAAATAGGTACATTGTTGAATAGAGTGTCATGCTCTATGTTAACACAAATGCTGTTTTACCCAAGATTTCTATTACCACTTGAGAATATATGTTGAAAACCTTCATAAGCAACCAAAAGAACAATTAAAAATTTTAGCAAAGCATTTGAAACATGCCTTCTAGGTCCAATGTTTAAATAATTATATCTCTGTATATATTTGTGAATGTGCATGAGGGAGTACATTGTTTTACATCTGAATTTATCAGGAAGCTAGTTGCACCAGCACTACACAACTTAATTTGACTGTTGAAGATCAATACTCAATTACTGTTACCAATGGGGCTCATAAGTAGAATTCATTATGCAGGAGCATCCTAGCAGTTTGGAAAGTTGATTATGTTTTTCTGATTCATTTAGGATTCCTTTTTTTAAGGAATTTTTCTTATTTTTCAGTTTTCTTATCTAATTCTTATATTTGAAACTTCTTATTAAGTTCTTCTACTTAGGATTTTTTTTTTTTTTGTATTCAGATTTTTTTTTTTTGTTAGTTTATCATGATAATTTAGATTAATGAATTTTTAAGTTCATTTTTATGAAACCCATGTTTGTTCTACTGCAACCTTTCTAATCTAGCCCTAAATTGTTGAGATTTCCCTGCCCTAAACTTTCCCATGGCATCAACTCAGTACGGTTAATTATCGCAATTACAAAAAGGTAACTCTTCCAATACCCTAATGATTGCAGCAAGCAAAATCATCACATAGAAGCTCCCTCAAGAATAAAGACTGAAAAGCCAAGATAAATTCTTTTGTTCTTGGACATGAGATTATAAATCCATAATCAGACGTATATACAAAAATACAAGAAAGAAACAAATCAAAATGCTGAGGAATATGATTTAATTAAGTCATCCATGACATTGTTAATGTGCAACTAACAGATATTATTATCTGAACATTAAAGATTTGGTTGCATTTAGCATTAATGAGTTTATGTTTGCTTTCCATAAGTGAAGCAAGGATTAAGCAAAAGCAGAATCAGGTGAGTTATATCTATTCACAAATTTCCAAACAATATAATCAATTTACTGTAGGCTCTCAAATTAGTTTATATAATGAAGACACAAATTACAGGAGACACACACAGCCTATCCTCATGGTCATCCAAGCTGAAAGCATCAGCAGACTCATGAACATTACGGATCTGCCTGAAAACTTTGAACTTCAAACTACCGAAGTGATGAAACATGCCTCCTTGTACTCATTTCTTAGGGGAATGCTCTGCATGTTGTATTAACTGTTATTATACATCTCCAAATATGAAAACACTATCATTAGGTTTTGACTAAGTAACCTAAATTCCTTTGCCTGCAAACTCCACCTTCCATTTCCATTGCTAGCCTAGCACCGACCTTAATTTTCCAATTTCAACTTCAATAACACTTATCATCCAAAATTAATAAGTCAATGGCAACTGTTTTATTGTGTTACGAAGATTGCCACCTCCTTCAAGGCAGATGCAGTGCTGGTGGCTAGGGCGGAGGCTGAAAGCAGGGGAGGGAACAAACAATTTGTATAAAGTGAACTAGGGAGCTGTTGCGATGAAAGAAGTCGAGTCCCTTGAGGTTTTTGGATCTTGGAATCTAGAAAACAAGAATGAGACAGCAGTCATGGAAAACCATTGTCGCTTCACCTAATAATGTCGAGTGAATTTCTTTTACTGAAATTGCCAAGAGTAATGGCATTAGAAAAATACAAACATCTCAAATGGCATTTCCTCAGTTTTGAACAGAACCACCCACAAATTGTAAATAAACAATCCAAGTGAAAGAAAAGGCATGACAAACAACAGTTCAAGAAACAAATAAAGCACAGTATTACATTTCTTAAATCCTACATATTGCACAAAATAAAAAAACACAACTCCCCTGTCCACTTTGTACGAGCAAGCATGCCTTCAGTCGCCAAATATTAAAAACACAAGAAATATGTACCAAATAAAATAAAATATGATAAACAAATACATACACTCAGAATCTCCGACTCAAAATCTTTATGCGCTGCTTTGGCCACCAGCTCCACCATCACTGCTAGAGCCTTGTCTCCCAAATGGCCATGGAAGTGAAATACTAAATCTTCTCTCCACAGTACGATTGTCCCCACCACCACCACCTGCTGTATTGCTTCCCTGACTCTCCTGAGGAACTCTTGCCTGAGTTTCATAATCAGAATCATCCGTAGGTAACTCATATCGACAAACTGGACATGAATTATGCAATTCGAGCCATGGCACTATGCAATCATTGTGATATACATGTTTACAAGGCATTTGTTTAACCTCAGCTCCCTTCTCGAACTCATCTTTGCAAACAGCGCATTGATTCAACTCCGAATTCAATAACTCCTCTGTGATTTTGATGGAAGGCAATGCTTCAATAGCTGATTTTGAAGCTGGAGGTGTCCCATACCTATTTGGATCATTTTCAGCCAGCTGTTGAATCAATTGCTCCAAACCCGGCCCAATAAAATAGTCTCCGATATTGGCAGGCAGCCTGAACCCTCCTTGATCAGATGGATGATTCTCGATAACAAACTGGATGCGGGCACCACCGGAGTGGAGATTCTGAAGATGATTTCGTAGAAATTCCGCCGGATTAAATCCCTCGGCATCAGAAGCACCACCAGTGGTTCGGGCATTTCCGAAAACGTTAGGGTTTTGGAAGTCGATTGTGGTGGAGGACGAGAAAAGAAAAGGCAAAAGGGTAGAGATAGGATCAGGAAAAGAGAAAAAGGGGTCGGAGTTCAGATTTGGGTTTGGGTTTTGGGAATTAAAGTTAGGGTTAGGGTTTTCGTATTCTTCGAGAAAGCCCTCATGGCAAAAAGGGCAAGATGGGTCGGCGGAAGCAGAGACTGTAATTGTTACGGTGCGGTTGCATTGGTAGCAGAAGAAAGGTTTAGCTCCGGCAGCATCGGCGGTGGGATCTCCAGCGAACGACATGATCGCTTTTCTGAAGGAAAACAGAAATGACGGTTCTTGTTCTCAGACAAAAGATTATAAATTAAGCAAGTGTTAAAAATGGTTTTTTTTTTTTTTTTTTTTATGGCAGCTTTTATACTTTATTATGAATATATAGATTAAAATTATTAAAACTGTTGACAAATATATGTATATATATATATAGCCGTCTTTGATTTAATCTACGCGTGGCATTTATGCTTATGGGCTGGGTGTTGTTACCTTACCAAAGCTACAAAGTCGGTAAGGAATTTTTTTTTTTTTTTTTATAAATATTTTTCAGGTCCTAAGATTTTAGTAAACCATTCTAAAATCCTTCAGTTTTTAAAAATAGATTTCAAGGTTCCTAAAGTTGGCGCAGTTAGACTGTTTTTCTGTTCAAGTTTTACATTTTTTTTCCATTAATTAAGGTAAAATATTGGAAAATATATTTTTAAGTCCCTAAAGTTTTGGTAACCTAGTTTTAGGTCCTTCTCTTTTCAAAATTATATTTCTCTATCTTTTAATTTTCTAATGTGAGACTATTAGGTCCTAATCCAACTGTTTGACCGCCACCATTGCCATTGTAGCACCATTTCCCTGTTCACCCGACTTTTCAAATGAACTGAGTCGAAACTATACAACAGGATGAAACCTATGACATGTCATGTTGTAATCATTATGTATGTTAAATAAAATTTTATATGTTCAAAATATATACATATATGCATCATGAACAAAATTATTTACATCATATGTTCTAGATACACAACTATTATAGGGCTCAACCCTATGTCATGTACATGTCATGATTTACAGACAAAAGATACAAAACATCCAGATACCCTGTGGACTTCTTGGTTTGGTGATGAACTGCAACAGTTGTGGAGATGATTCTTCAATACTTCAATCCTAATACCTGCAAGTTAAACATAAAATTTGCTGAGCAAATTAAGCTCAGTAGATATTTTAACTTCAAAAGAAAGAAACAAAAAGAAAACACACGATTATACAGTATAGACTACTTGGATGTTCTTATCAGAGGATTTTCATGTTCAATGCACTTAACACACATGTCATATGTATCAACATCTTTTTTAAATGACAATGATTATTTAAAACAACACGTTTACATAGCAATCAAATCATGCTCCAATAGGTTTAAGTGGAACCCAGGTGACAAGAAAGAATTGTATAATAACTGTATGTTTATATGGTTGTATGATTATATGTCAAGCTGCTAAGTCCCAATATTTCATATCAACTCACGGCTTGAAGCCAGAGTGACTTTATTGTATGAGGCGCAAATTTGTTGGATTCTATATCACAACATAGCCTTATCTAAGTTGTTTTTACCCTAACCTTAATAGAGCATTAGTCACACATCATATTTCATATATTTTAATGTCATACATATAAAAACCACATGCCTTTAAGCTTTATGCTACCTTTTGAATCATCAACATTCTCATCATTTTTTATAATATGCAATCAAACTAGTGTCATTATGCCTAAACATATTTAACATGTGAATTCATTTATTGATTAAATAGGATCCATAACATTACACATATAATAGTTGCATGGAATAAAACACATGTTCATTTTACTCTAATCGTTGCATCCACTACACAGGGTGTCACGGACACGGCAGATGCTCAATTTCTTTCTAGATGGAGTGCGACAAGTTTTTTCCATCGCGCACGCTACTATTAATATAGCGAGCGCAATGTTGCTCTACTTTTCATCCCAACGCTCTTGGAAGGGACGCGATGAATATCTTGGTCACGACACGCTGTGTAGCAAGAGCGACCCACTGAAATCAAATGCTCTATTCTCCATTCTTACCTGTTCCAACACTAGTTTCCAATTCTCAACTCATATAAATCACTTACTTCATGCATATCAATCTCAAACAACTCAGCAAGTAATATATGACCTCAATAATACATCAATTGCAACATTTCGAACCACATATGCCTTATAAGTTCAAATTCACACACTATTATCTTTAGTTTAAGCTTTGTAGCTCCAACTCTAGCTCTCTTTCTCTTTTCCTTTGGAGCTAACTTCTTTTATATGATTAGAAAGCTTTAAACTTGCTTTTTCTATATAAAAATGAATGAAAACATTAAAAGAATACTTACTATCTATTGTTTATTTACTTAAGAATAGATTATTATTGGTGATTTGATGAGTTAATGATGAAATATGAAAGTATAGGGATGAAGAGGTAATGAACAACAAGAGCAAAGAAGAAAAGGATGAAGAAAAATGAAGAATGACAGAAGCCTCGTTTTTCATACTAATTTGTTTGGAGAATTACCATTTTGATGCCTAAAGTTTAACTTATTATCTACTTGATACTTCAACATTACTATTTATTTTAATTAAGTTCTATTTTATTAATTATGTTATTTAAACTTTTTCTACCCCACTTATGACTTAAATAGTTAGAACTGGCCTTGTTCGATCTAACACAACTCAATACTCTAAATGTAACAACTCGATTATCAGAATGTCACATCCATCATTCTACTTTCCCAAATATAATTGCACAAGCTTATAACATTAGAAAATCCATCAATTTCCATTTAACAAATTTATTTTATGCTTTTAATTTTGTTTTTATCACCATAATTGGATTTCATTTTTATATACAATTCCATTTTGGGCATTTGATTTTGTTTAGAAGAAGGAGAATAAGCAATGGGTGAAGACGAAGGTGTTACTAAATTTTAATTAAACAAACAAACAGAGGTGGTTGTATTTTGCTAAAAATGATGTGGCTTCAATTGGTTTTCATTTAAGGACTTACTAATTTATCTATAGGAACATGTGTAACCTAAAAATCTAATTTTGAAAACAGAAGAATTTTAGAGCAGTTTACCATAGCAATCCTAATTTTCCAATATTTACACCCTTAACAAAAAATAAAAAAAAAATATCCTAATTTTCAATATTTACACCCTTAATTAACAAAAATAAAAAATCGATGGAAGGACCTAATAATCTAACAATCAAACTTGAGTGATCTAGAAATCTAATTTTAAAAATAGTAGATATTAAGAGTAGTTTTATATAAATATTAGGGACCACATGAAAATTTTCTTTCTTTATTTATTTCACATTACTTGGAAAAGGTTTCATATATATCATATAAAAAATTAATAATTACCATAACATAAATTTTTTATTATTTTACAGTTTACCATTATTTTTAACTTCCCACTTTAGCACTTCGCACGTTCTGCTTAACTGTAGCTGGACGTCTCAGGCAGTATCAAAGATTTCTTTGAACAAAGCATCTCACTTTAACTTTTCAAAAGTCCAATATCCAAAATATAAAAGCTAAGTACAAGAACCCAATCCAATTTTAATTAACCTAATTACAAATAAACTCAATTCTAATTACAATTGAAACTAGAAGTTAAATCAAATTTAATTAAAATTGAATTGAATCAAAAAATTCAATTTATGACAAACAATTGGTATATCGTGGGTTGTAAATATTTCTTAATCATCAAATAATGGAAGAATTAATTTCAAATCCTTAATTTTTTAATAAATTTGCTCTCAAATACATGGATTTTCAATACTCAACTAAGTGTCTAGTTTGCTGCCATTAGACTTTAAATCCTTTCGTCCAAAATTAACTCAAATTGTCGTTACTAATCGGGCTTAAGACACTGAATAAGCCCATCCTTAGAGGCTCAATTAATCATGGTGACTCTATATATAAGACTTCGGTTTAATAGTCCTTGTCATCTTGGCACCTCAAAACTTCAAATGAGACTCTTATCTTATGTAAGGGTGAGCATTCAATTAACCGAAACCAAAACCGAACCAAATTTTTTGGTTTTCGGTTAACTGAATCTCCTAAATTGCTAATCGATGCCGAAACTGAATTTTTCTTGATTAACCAAAAACCATAACCAATATTTTCGATTAACCAAAAAAACGATTCCAAAATCAAAAATCATTAAACCTGTTTATGCAACCTATTTTAGCTACAAAATTCTTACCTGTTTTCAATACAAAATTCGCACCATTTCATCATCATTCATCATTCGCCACCCACCATTTCAATACAAAATTCACACCATTTCATCATCATTCATCATTCGCCACCCACCATTCATATCCATTATAATTAGTAGTACATGTATATAATTAGTCTCTAATTCTCAATTATCATATAGATATAAATTACAATATAAAAAACAATAAATTGTCTAACGATAAAAGTCCCAAAAGCAGCAAAATCAGCATCTTCAACCATAGGAAAAATTAGACCACAACTGATTAGCATAAGTACCATTCATTTACTTCATATCTCATTTAGAAAGATTATGCAGAATTGAGCAAATAGTGGCGGCAGAAAACAGCTTGAAGCACATATTTCAGCAAGAAGGCAGCAATGGAAACCTCACATTTCAGCAACACAACACACATCCATATACCCTAAAAAAACTATGTTCATATTCTGCTCTGCCCTATTCATAATATCAGTAACAAAAATTTCATAAAAATACAGCAAATAACAGTTGGTCCTCACATCACATCACATCACATTTCAGCAACAAGAAAACAGCCAAAATCTGCAGTAACTGAAGCATATCAAATTGGTCTTATAGATACATATAATAAACTCTAACAATATGTATTTAGACCGGTTCGGAAAAGTGATCATCTTACTAGTTTCACTAAAAAAAAAAAAGAAGCTTGAAGCATGAAGTTGAAGATTTTAAAACCAGAAAGAGTTTGTAAACATGAGGCAGCAACATCAATTTTTTAAAAAAAAAAAAAAAAACAAATAAACTTATATCCAACATCAACAATGCATGCAAGCAAGCAACACATAATTTAATTTTTTCCAATGCAAAATTAGACAACATTATTTGACAACTCCAATTTAAAAGGGTTTTAATGATTTTTGGACTACAAAAGAACATATTCTCAAGCTTTTTGTTTTTTTTAGTTATTTTGTTCTTCCTTCTATTCTTTAACAACTAAAAAAGAGAGAACAGAAAAGATAGAAAGATAACCAGAGCAAAACAATTGCAACAAGGATATATTTTCTGAGTCAAACTATCAATTCTTTGATATAAATTTTGCACCATGCACAAGGGCTGTGCTCAATCCAATACCATTTGAAAATTAGTTTCTTTGGCTGTTATCCTTTCAAAAGTCAATGCCATAAACACAATTCATGCAAAAATAAGTTAATAATGCTATAACATACATGACATGTAATTGGTAGCTTGTACTATTTCTAAAATCACTTCAAAGGTTATCGATGAAGCATAAATATCTCATACAAAATCTCAAAAAAGTTTTTGAAGTTACTAAAAACATGCCACAATTCAAGCACTAGGGAATGAAAACAAGCAACATACCATACTCTAATTTTGTTAAAGCTGCATATTCAATGACCACATCCCTTACTCAGATTTTATCTCAATCAAGTTATAGCTGTGAAGCCAACAGAACTTCTCATCATCAGGCTTTAAAATTTTTGAAATCATGAAATGTGTTATTGATTTAAATCGTAGTAGTGGTAACATGCAGCAAAAGGGTCCATCATTTTTATACATAATAATAAAGGTTTTCCATTGTGCAAAGTGATAAACTAATACTCTAATAGTAATATTACTAGAGTTGCAAGAGTTAAAATGCAATCAAATAAAGGTCATGCTGTCTTATATCACCAACCAGTTTCATCAATACAAAATCAATAAAATTTTCAATCTGCTTCCTAGATTGAGCCATTCATTTTAGAACGCTTTGAACTAACACAACAACATCATCAAATCATTATAATACAATCAGAATTGAATAACAATATTTTCAATAGGAAAGAAAAAAAAAAAAAAAGAGGAGCAGTTACAGGGAGGCTGGTGTTTAGGGTATCAATTGAAGCAGCAACAGAGGTGATTAATAGGAAGCAGCAGTCGAAGAAAATGGTGGTGGTGGTGGTTGGGTGCTCTGGTGGCACGGCGGTGGGCTGAGAGTGAGAGGAGGGCGAAGAGAAGGGAAGAAGAACGCTGAAGCAGTATCTACGAAGAAGGAAGAGGAAGAAAAAAAAATCCTAATTATATATATACATATATACATATATATATATATATATATAGCCATCCAAAACGATGTCGTTTAGCAACTTGATGTTTCGGTTTTTCGATTAACCAAAATAACCGAAATTTTCAGAAATGTTAACCAAAAACCGAACCGAACTTTTCGGTTAACCAAACCGAAAAACTGAAAATAAAAAAACCTTCATAATTTCGGTTAACTGAACCAAAATTTTTTCGGTTTTTCGGTTCGGTTCCAGTTCAAACTGATTTATGCTTACCCCTAGTCCAAGGTACTTACACAACTGTTATAATGGATAACCTTCAAAGTCCAGATATTCCACCTGTGATATCTCTATCAGAGACGTAATCCGGAAACATCGGATTCCATTACACTTTGATTAATATAACTACAAATGAACTCTCACTATATACTTTGCAAACTCATATATTTAGCTAACTTAAGCATGTAGTGGCCTTTTTGACAAGTCCTTGTGCAGATTTCAAAATCCTTTAAGCAACTAAGGATTATGAATTGTCGCTAGTCAACATTTATGATGAGTTGAAAGCTTTAGAGGTGGGGAAACCAAAATATCTCTAATAATTTAATGCTTCTTATTTAAAGTTAATAAATAAATTTAGTTTAAATTGTCAATAAGTTTAGACATCTATATCTAAATTGTTATAAAGTTAGAAATCTGACTCAAATGAATATTTGAGAAGTTTAAGGATTAAATCAAATACGAAAAAGAGTCACTAACAACAAGTTTATAGAAATTTAGATATAAGTACCCCCATGGTCTGACGGCAGCAAACTACAAGTAACCAAGAATATATTATTGAAAACCCAAGGACATGAGAACAAATTTGTCAAAAGGACCAAAATCAAGGACTTGAAAGTAATTCTCACTGTAGGTTTTAAAGCAACAAATGTTTTTAAAGGATTAAAAATGAATTTAAACAATCTATAACTCACCTAACTCGGTAGTTATTAAATGCTAATGACTCCAGTAAGGTATTAATAATTTACCCTAATTCTAATTCAAAGCAGTATGAATAATTAATATTTCAAAAATAATATTTGCAAAATATTATTCTAAAGAAAGAAATGCATTTTCTATTTTTATATAGCAGTCCTAAATAACTTGACAACAAAACTGATTTTCTATCTTCAGTTAGTCTATTAGCCAACAAAAGTGGCAAACCAAAGTAATCTGAAATCTATGAACCTACAAAATCTTGATTGAAAACTGAAACTAAATTTATACCTTCAATAAGAAGATGAACACTATCAGTCGAACACAGACCATAATGATTGAGAATCCCGAATTCTGTCCAGAACTATTAGCTCCATCTCCGTTGATCTTCCTCTTCATCAACTGGAGTATACCACTCTGGCCGTCGCTTCGTGTTGCTCAGCCTATAGTTCAACAGTACCTCCTCATTAGAAAGTGCCCTAGTAGCCACCATTACAAGACTCTTCAGAACAGGAACATCAGAACTGCAGTCTTTTGCCTTAGATCTGAACCAAAAGCTGCCAAACCGTCTCATATTCACTTCTTCTTCTGGCTTGCCAAATGTTATATTTGGAATGTAGGTTCTCATCTCCTTCTCAGTCAATGGGAAGTCATATGGACAAATCATGACATTAGGATCCATTCCCTTCCCAGGATGATTGGCAAAATGGGCCAAGGCCAATGGATTTCTTCGCTCTAGGATCTCACCAATACCAGGAATTTGTGTCCCTTCTATAGGCTTACTGAGCACTTTCCAAAACCGATCCACACCTTTCTCATTGCGTTCCACATTAGTCCTCGTTTGAGGCATAATTGACCCATCCCATAATTCACGGGTCTCACCCCCAGAGCCCCAAGGCTGGGCATTGATCACTGTACCATCATACCTTGTAATCAAGTATGTGTTATGGGAATCAACTCTTGGGTATCCAGGAATGTATCGATAATAAGCTGGGCTGTAAATTACACCAGGGTAAAAGGCAATCACAGCGCCAACCTCAGCTTCACCATCTACAAATAAGCCTTGTCCTGCTTCCTTATGGGGAATCTTGGATGGTTTTAAATCAACTGTGTAGCCAATTAGACCCTTCAATCTCTGTGAGACTTCAGCACTCTTCAATGGCTTTGTTGCAGGTATAGCTAAATTGAAAAACAATAGTTATCAGAAGCATAAAGTTCAAAACAATGGCCTGTACTAGTTTCTATATGCAATCCAAATAAGCATCACAGCCACAATGACCTTACTTGTAAGGTTACGAAGATAAAGTTATTATTTCTTTGATGATTAACTTCAGATTACTCATCCTAGAAACCCCTTGAAGCTGTCAGAATCCCAATCCTCTCATGCAATCCAAATAAGCATCACAGCCACAATGACCTTACTTGTACGGTTACGAAGATAAAGTTATTATTCCTTTGATGATTAACTTCAGATTACTCATCCTAGAAACCCCTTGAAGCTGTCAGAATCCCAATCCTCTCATGCACACCATCCCAAGTTAAAAAAGTTCCAGATTTGGAAAAATAATGCACTTCTTTCTAATTGTTCTAAGATATTATCAACGAAACATCATGAGTTTTACTATCGGTCTTTAACATGGATCAATACAGACCAGGGTTCAAAACACGACCAGATAATTCAAAGGCTCACAGAACTTTTTGCTTTTACCAAAATTGGTAATACTCCCTCCGTATTGTTTATATAGAAAAACTTTCCAAAACGGGCGTATTATTTATATAGAAAAAATAAGAAAAACTTCCAAGTTAGGAAAGTATTGCAAAGAGAAATGGGAGAAAAGTAGTAAAGAAATTTGACTTTTCACTTAAATCAATGAAGTGGATCAGTGATAACTGCATGCAATTTTAATTATGTGGACAAAAATTAAAATAACTGCGAACATATTACAAAAACTATGCACATTTTCAATAAAAAACTGCGTGCAATTTTAAAAATGCTCACAATTTCTACTACTGTAGTGGGGCCCTTGATTGACAATTGAACTGAATTGATCTTTTTTCTTAATTTGCATAAAAACTTATTGTTTCTATATAAATGATACAAAGAGAGTATATGATTTTACCCAAACTTTTGCACAAATTGAACAATTTTATTTTGTACAACTACTTGTATTTTTTTGCCCCCTGAAAATGTAATGAAATTATTAGTAAAACTAGAAAAAACATAATAAATAGACTAAAACACCCCTTGCCACATCATTCAACTGCAATTGAAAGTTATCCCTCCCAGAATCGGATGTCATCTAAAACCAGGAAACTCTTTTTCCAATTTTGACCAATACTATGAATTCACAATCACATTTTTTCAATTGGGTTTCAAAAATCAAACTTCTCTAAATAGAATTCCAAAAACAATATGAAATTGGGAATGAAACAATGTCAAACTAATTTTTTAGGATCATTTTGCAATTTTCAGTTGAATTAATCAAAGAATCAACAAGTTGAGCTGGAACTTTTGACTTCATAAAGTTACGTAATTATTGAAGATCATTTTTTATTAACAAAATTCATAAAATCAGAGAAGCGTATTTATTCCAATGTCCAATTCGAAATGTAGAACCTTATTAAGAAAAAAGTTCACTTAAATCAAATGAGGTTCCATCTTCGCACCATATTGCCAAAACTAAGCTCATTCCTCATATTAAACTGACCTAATTTCTAAGAATGCAATCAGCATCAAATAAAATGCCGATGGTGACAATGTTGAACATAAAAGGTGGAAAAAAAGAAAAAGAATATTAGTTGTTACTCAAAATGAAATGAGAAGCTTCATATTCCATCCAAATGTCAATAACAATGCATGTCAAAGAATACTGTGTAGCTTGTTGGTCATCCTACCTACCACGAAGGTTGTAGAATGTGAAGGTCTCGAGTTCAATTACTATCAACCACATTCAGCAACTATTTCATGCATAGGGAAGGGATACCCCTACCGTGTAGCCCACAATATTACATATTTGGTGTGTTAATGGCCTCTTTATTATAAAAAAAAAAGAATATTGTACGAAAATTACATTTACTAAAGATATATGAACATGTAAATGCATGCCAGATGCAATTTTCTACGACGCCATAATCTTGGGAAAGTGTTTTAAAGAAAAGAAGTTGAGGAAAGTAGATACACTCACAAATATGATCAGTGTGTGGACCACTCTTTCCAACAGCAAAACTAAGACCACTTTTACGAGGGGCAATATTCGACTGCTGAAATGTTTCATTTGGATTATTTCCCTCATTCAAATTAGGAAGAAGAATTTCATCCATAGCTGAGCAGAAGTTCTTAATTTGAAAATGGATGTTCTCTTGGACTTGCTTTTGCTGATCAACTATAGACGCTTTACTAGCCAGTTCAATGATCTCTTCTGCATCTGCATCTTCAGCATTCTTCCCCAATCGATTGTAGCTGAACAATTTCAAATCATGTAAGAATTCAAGATACATTGTTGGGGACAAAGCATATGGTAACATAAGTACGTAACCATATGACAGCTGGATAGAAACAAAGCTATACAGGCAAGGAGAAAAGGGGAACAGTTCTTCAGTAAGAAATTTGTGAAATATCAAAATAATAAACGCATGATCTTTTCGATATTTAGACTGTCAAGTAGAAACATTTTAAAGCTAAAAAATTATATTTCATAACCAAAACTGTTTGCCCCAAACAGTAAGGGTCCTTCATCTGGTTTCTTGATGTGTGTAATAAGGTGAAAAAGTACATCTCAATATTTGGATATATAAGCCCAAGGTTGTCCATAAGAAAGGGGAAAAAAAGAAGGAAAGGTTAAAAAATGGTTATGGAAAGAAAGACCAAAGTCATAATGCAAAACACAGTTAACAATTCAAAGAGAAGCAAGGGAACAGTATCGGGAAACAAAACTCGAATTTGTATTAAAAAAAGCTCAACTGAATGAAATATGAAATTACAAGATCCAAAACAGAATTACAGCAATAAGACAGTAGTCCCACCAAGTTGCCACTGCTTAAAGTTGTAGAGGTCTTGGGCTATCTTTCAACATATGAGACAAGAACTTGACCCCATTCCAATTCTAACTTTATCTTGGAACATAGAAAAACAAATCCTAGAAAATCTAACTTAAAGATATATGAATTACAGATTTTAGACAAAAAGCTTAAGATTAGAACATACCAAACTTAATTAATATTTATTAGAACCTAAACATCAAATGGGCCCCAAAAACCATATTCTGCTTCACTCTTGGTACTGAGCCTCTCACTTTAGACTAGTGTCAAAAATGCCCCTGTGACATGGTCAATTCAACTAAGATTTGCCAGCATACCATGAATAATAAATATTAGAAGAATTAACCATCTCCAGAGACACTCAACACCGTCATAATTTCACCGCCTAATCTCTTTAGGAATTTTCTCCAGATTCTCTTCTATAGAAATTTCTCCTTTAAGAAATCCTTTAGCCTCTATTTTCTTGAAATTTTCATTTCTCTTGTCCCCAATAATCTTCCTTTGTCTACATATACTAGTCTGTCACTAATGAAATTCATTCTACTTCTTTTAAAGAAATCACCAAATTCTATGAGTGCGAAGAGGAGGATAAGCCAAGTTGTCATGGGAGCTTCCCAACAAGTCTAAAACAAGGTAATGATTCAAAAACCCCAACTCTTCTTCCATGATCTCCTCTGTTGCTCAACCAAGAAGCATCTCCAAACAACCATATTTTCCTTCTATGTTCAAGAGTCATCTCCTTGCTTCCTAGACCAAAACATTAGCTCCCTCAAGAAGGGTGCCAAGGCTCACTGACCAATCAAATTACCATTTCACTTGATCTGCTTGACATCCAATAAGCCAGGTGTTAAAGCAAAGCTGCAGTTTGAAAAATATCAATTACAAGGTCAACATCTCTTATTATTGTAAATATTCTTGTAACTCATCACTTGGAATACACAAATCAAAAGGGTTATACTTCTTTCAGGATGACTAAAATTGCTTCTTTAGCTCAATTTCAATCACCAATACTCTTCTTCTACTTCATAAACAACAATAATCCATCAAACAATAAGCTTTCATCTTGGATAAGTAATAAAGCAAAGTCCTTTTCTTCTCATTATCCTCAACAAAATGGTTCCATAGGTTTTTGATACAACTGAAATTAGTTAATGATTGAGACATAGAAAGCATGCCCAAGCTCATTGACCTAGTTCCTAATTCAAGAGATGAATTTGAAGTACTTACCATTAACAGCAGCTGAATATTCTAGACCTAGCAGAGGCTAATTCACCCCATAACACCCATTCAGAACTTTACTCAAGTTTTCTAAAGCATGTTTGCACAATCCTCTAGATTAGAATAGCACAATAACACTCACCAAACATTCAATAACAAATTTCAGCCAATGAAAATTACTTCGATGCAAACTTTCTTAACTAAGAATAAGAACCCTCAACAACTGCATCAGCACTTTCAAATCATCAAATTTGAGGTTTTCACATATTGGAGGACTGTGAAATGAGTTGATTTTCTTCTCTCTTTATTTCTTCATCATTAAAAATAGAAACAATGACTGATCACCTTTCTGTGCTTCCATTCAGTCTTCACACAATCTGCACACAAGTTCCACACCTCTAGCTTAATATGTTCCACCTTTGAGCTTCACCTCTTGCTGCACTTGCAATCAGAGTTCAACCTACTCTAATGTCAAATGCCTAGAAGACCTAACCTGAACTAGTTTGCAGAATAGAAAGAGAATACCAAAAGGAGAGATCAAGCGGCAAAAGGGGGGAGGGAGGGGGCTGAATTTCTAGTTACATAACCATATGAACTCTCCACAAAATAAACACACATGCTGCATACTACATATAAAGATATTACGGTAGCTTTGTATTAATTTGGTGAGTTAAGAACAGCTATAAAACACATGGTAAGAAGCATGGTGTTACAGCAAAAGTGAGATATAAAGTGAGAGACAATGGCATTTTTATGCTATAAATAAATATATAGCTAATTAGAAATCATTACATGTATAGGACCCATTTTTCATATATTTATGAATTGCTTAACTACAAATTTCAAGGTAGGAAGTATTTGGCAGCAAGCAGCTAAATGTGCAGAAGCAGATAAGATTGTTGTCAATAGAGATACCAATATTTTGAAAAACCATATTTCAGACTTAAAAAACTGCACCTTCAAGCCAAGTTAGTGAAAATATATAAACAGGAATGTGAATGCCATCTACCTTAAGAGCAGAAAATTACAGTACCCAGCGACCATTTGAAAACAAAATAAACACTGACCCGGTAAATAGGAAAAGACGATTTACGTCAGCTTCAAACTGCATCTGCCTTGGATCTCTAGCAAATGTAGGACTTTTCGCAAGAGTTTTCACAGCCTGGAAATAATCCAAAGTGCCATTCGAGAAATATTAAGTGCTAAAAAAAATATGTTTGCGAGTTAACATTCTACTTTTCTACTTCTATTCCGTTTTCATAGTTATACTTCGAAATCAACAAAACGATATATTAATTTAAGAGATCTATTTGTACCTGTTGAAATTTATTAAACAAAAAAGCCATTGTAAAATGACAGCAGCTCTCAAAATTGCTGAGTATCACTACACTGCATGAATATCTCCAACTTAAAAATCGGGATGTTCTATCTTCACATGTCACCGGCAGTTTTCTTGGTAGCAGTGTCGGAGAGAAAAAGACGGCGATTAAGTTGAGGCTCTGCAATGGTAATGAGGAATAATATCAAAAATCCAAATTTCATTCAATTTACACATACAAAATACAGAAATTTAACCAAATTATTTAACATACCAAAGAGCAAGAACAACAAACTATTAGAAGATAAGTTAGATAATGCAGATTGACAATGGAGAATTAATAAGTACCTTTCATGTTCCAGTTGACTGCGGACTGACAAGCATCGAGAAGTGATGGAAGATCATGAACTATTTAAAAAGCTTGATGCCTTATAAGGAAAAAGATGCATGAGAGGTAAGGAAAAAATTGAACAGAAGACAAATTGTGACATTACTTACAATGTTGATGAGAAGGAGGAGAATCTGCGGCCCTTAAAGTCCCGTCCGGAAACCGAATCTGCGGCGTCAGAATCTGAAATCAGGTTGAAAATAATAGATGAAACATAGAATTGAAGAACCAAAAAGAGTACTCCATTACCTTTTTCCAGCGATAGCAGTAGTAAAATAGTTTGGCAGCGTCGAAGCAAGCGGCGCGGAGGGCGTGTTTATGAGGCCTTAACAACTTTTCTATAAGCCTATATCAACTCATGCTTATATGAAAATAGAATTTGTAATCATTTTGTACACATTTCATATATATTAATTAATTCACTATTCTCTTTTTTAATTAATATTTTTTTAATATTAGTATGAATATTATTTAATATTAGTATTTTATTTTTAATTCATATTATTTATAATATTTTCTATTATAATTACTTTCATTCATTTTTTACAATTAAAATTATCTATATTACTAGTCTGATATATATATTTTTTTATAATTTATTATCTAAAAATATATATATTACTAGTTTGATATATATATTTTTTTACATAATTTTAAAATATCCCAAATAAATGATATTCTCTCTCACAATACACAGTCTCATTTTCACATAATAAATTATTTATACTTTCTACAATAAGTAATTTTTTTTTTGCAAGTTTATTTATTTCATTGTAATAACATGTACATTTTATTAATAGACGAACTTATTTTTGCTTGACCTTCATTAAAAACTCTACAATCATAATATTAAGATCCTTTTATTTTTATTTTTATTTTGTCAACGTAACATACATAATTTCATAACTATAAAATTCTCATAATTACACTTTGCTAAATGAAAATTTTCATTCTCTGTTAATAACATAAAAATTTTTATTTCTAGATCTTCACATAATATATGAGAATAAAATGACATATTTTTATGAAATTAGTTGTATATTACCTTCGAAACTCGTAACAGAAATAAATTTTTAAAAGACTAAATATAATTTTATTTTTTAACAGAAAACATAGCATTATTTTTTTTAAATGGTCACATTTGATCCTTAAATCATTACAATAAATTGAAATTTTAAATGGATTATATTTCTTTAATTTTGTGTACATTAAAAACACACTTAAACTCGTTCAAGTAAGAAATTGATATAAAAAAAACAATGAAACATATTATAATCTCAAACTTTTTCCAACTTCAAAAAATATGAATCATAGAAATACGAATAATAAATAGAAAGAGTGAAAGAAAATTTTATATTCGCTCATGCAAATAATAAACAATTTTCAAAGAAGATAATTCACATTAAGAAATTTCTATTCTCCAAATTAAGAAGTGCACTTTAATATTTTTTTTTTATTTTTTATTTTGATATATAAAGGTTATCATGAATATATTAATTTTATAATATAACGACATTTTTTAAGTTTTGTTAAAATATAATTTTTAAATGGATATCGAATATAAATTAATAGTTGTCTACTTTGGCCTGAATCCTATATAGTAGAAAATTACGTTGATATATAATATTAATTTTTCAAACATTATATTTATATTAGTATAAAAATATGCTTGAAATATTACATATAGGATTAGTATATTTAAAATGTTCCCAATTTATGAAATTTATAATTGTATTGAAAATATCAAAATTAATTGAATTAATTAATATTATTTATGATCTCTTCTATCATAACTAATCTCATTCTATTTTTTAAAATTAAGAGTATTTGTATTATTTCGTCCCATTAACTTTTTTTATAATTCATCATTTCAAAGTGTTTCAATAAGAAATGATATTCTCTCTCACAATATATTTGTATTAAAACCGAATATTCTTTAGAACCGAATATTCTATTAAAACCGAATATTCTTTAAAAAAATATAACCACATCATCTCAAATTTTAAATGTCATTTGATATAAAATTTTCAACAATTTTGCAATATATAGTAATAATTAGCATTGCTAAATTATAGTAATATGGTATTTTCCCTTCCAAATTGGTAATATTTAAACTAATTTGATTATTTGTTGAATTTTACTATTTATAATGAAAATAAGAAAGAAAAATCATTGAAATTTGATGCACATGTTATTTTGATTTTTTTTAAACAATATTATTTTGAATATTTTTAATTACTTTTTTAAATCCAAATTAATTATTCACATTAGTTATGAATTTTAATATATTATGCACTAAATTAATCAAATTGATATAGAAAATTTTGATAAAATTGAGGACATATAAATATTAAACTTTGATACATATATATGATGATGATGATTTATCTGATTCTTTTTTCCTGCGTTTGGGATGTGTATCATTAATTTTGGAGAGAAAGATAGTGTTTCCGTAATGATAAAAAATACATCAGACTTGCATTTCGATTAACAATTGATTTAAATTTAGTTTTTGCATTTTAAAATAAGATGACATTTAATGGTATTTAACTTAGTTTTTTAGGGTGTTAATTAGAAATTTGCATAAATAAAATAATTTAGGGGTACTAAATAATGCTTTGACATGACAATTTACATTTAAATAGAATTTTGAGGACCATTTTGTATTTATCATAAATATGGGATTATTTAGAAATTTTACATGCTTCACGGGTCATGTTTGTAATTTTGCATGTTCTAAGATCTGTTAGGTAATTTTTCAAAAATATAAGGACTTATTAGAAATTTGCCATGGACTCTAGGATTGTTTTGTAATTTTCCATGATTTGTGTGCTTTTGTGAATATTAGATAAATTAGGGGTTGTTTTGTTGTTTTAGATATTCTTATGTGCTTTATTGAACTTTTTACATGTAGGGTACTTTGGGGATATTTAATTATTTAGGTATTAAAAGGTAAAATGTAATTAAGTTAAGACTTTATTGTAATTATTTTCTCCTAATGAAGAAAGAATAATTAGATTAGGGGAAAATGATTTATTTTCTGCAATTTATTTTCCTGTGAATGAATGTTTTATGTTTGTGCAAATTATCATCAATTAGTAACATTGCTTAGTCACATTAATCAATTATGATTTTTTCTTAATAAAAACTTAACTTAATTTTTGAAAAATAAAATGGTTTATCAAATACTGATATATTTGGATGTTGATTAAAATGAAATTTTAATTAACTTACTTTACCTCTTTACTCAAAGGCTTATTCAAATTAAAAGTGGAGTCGAACTTTTAAAAACAAAATTGAATTAATTTTCAAAAATTAAAATTGATTTCCAAAAGGTGACGACTAAAATTTTTTTTAAAAACAACTTAATTTTGGTATTGCATAACAAAAAATTTATCACTTTTTTTAGAAAATTTAAAATTCAAATTCAAAATCGGGTAAGAATTTGGTGTAGAAAATAAACATCAACAAAATTTTTGTTCAAATTTGTGGAGAGTGAAGGGTTTAAGTACTTAATGTCAATTTGTTGTCCTAAGTTCAAAATTCCTTCTTTTTTTACTGACTTGAGATGTCTTTAGTTTGTATGTTGATGAAAATTCCATTTTCAAACCTTGTTAAAAAGGGCCAATAAAAGGGTTTGTCTCACAACAGACACATAGACATGAGTACAAAGAATCAATTACATGTGTGTAACAATTCATCATATTGATAGTGATTGGAACTTGAGAAAAAAGATAATTAATTTTACTCATAAAGGGAAGGATATTGGTAGGGAAATAGAGAGATGCCTTAGTAGATAATGTAAGCTCTAATGATAATATTTGATGGATAAAGTACCTGATTGGGGCAAAGGTCTTTTAAAATGTAAGCACATTCATATGAGATGTATTGCACACATTGTCAAATTGATTGTTCAAGATAGCTTAAAAGAGATTAGTGAAGCAATTAAGAAGGTTAGGAATGCGGTGCGTTATGTGAGAAAGTCTCCTGTTTAGAGAGTATGTTGCATCATTGTGCTTAGATGTTCCTACACAATGGAACTCTACATACCTTATGTTGAGTTCAGCCTTTGAACTTAAGAAAGCATTTAATAGGTTCAAAGAGTTTAATGAATAAGTATGTATTTGTTGCTGTCATTCTTGACCCTCCATACAAAATGGATTAGCTTAAGTTTGTCTTTAAAGACATGTATGATGAAAAATTAAGAGATGAAATGAAAAAGATGTGCATGGTTTCTTGACTTCTTTATTCAATGAATACAAGAAAGAACTAGCACCTGAAAGTGAGGTTGAAGTTCCAAGTACACCATTCTCAAGTTTGTCTGAGAAAGACAACAATGATCGAAATTTAAGGAATAGATGGAAAGATGCAAATATGGAGGAAAGCTTCAATCCACGATAAATCAACCAAAAGTATTTGAGTGAGGCAGTTGAAGATGATGTCAAGGTTTTGATGTTTTAGTTACCTATATTGTCACAAGTTGCCCTTGCTATACCTGTTTCTAATTTCCATTTTTTATGCTTGTTTTATAGATTTTAGACTATACATAGCATTGGAACTACAAGAAATTGGATTTTTTTTTTTTTCAGTTAAATTGGTTAATGGGGTAAAAGAGGATTTCGAGTAATTCAGTTAAAAGGAAAAAATTCCCAAATTTTCCATTTCAGTCAAGAATTTTTCTAGGCAAAATGCTCACCCCTAGTTAAGAACAAACTAGTTTTATAGCAACGAGGAATATTACTAATAACATTGTTATTGCACAAGAGGTAGTTCATTCCATGAAGACCAAAAGGTGTGGTAAAAAATGGATGGCGGTAAAGGTTGATCTTGAGAAGGCCTATGACAGGTTAGGTTGGGATTTCATTTTCGGAAACTTTGCTTGGATTGCCATAGAAGTTCATTCATTTGGTTATGGGTTCCATTATTTCGGCTACTCTAAAATTCTTTGGAATGGTACTGTTGCAACTTCAGTTAAGCCAACCAAAGGGGTCCGACAAGGGGATCCGTTGTCGTCGTATATTACTCTCTGCATGGAACAGTTAGTGCATGCTATTAAACAAGCTGTAATTGATAAGAAGTGGAAGTCAATTTGTTTGTTTAGAGGTGGTCCACTTATTTTGCATTTATTTTTGCGGAAGCATCTGAGCAACAAATGCAGCATGTAATTGATATTTGTAGCCTCTCTTTTCGGCGAGTTCGAGACTGCGGGTTAGTGTGGAGAAAACAAACATTAGTTTTTCAAGCAATATGCCCAGAGATTTAACTTCTTCGTTGAGTCGGATGAGTGGCTTTACGCAGACATCCACTATTGGAAGGTATCTTGGGATTCCAAATTTGTATGATTCAAGGAAAATTAATAATTTTAGTTATCTGGTAGAACAATTTAGACAAAAATTATCAGGTTGGAAGAATAACGTTGGCTAAATCGGTGATACAAGCCATTCCGTCATTTTCTTTCCAAACGAAAGCTAACTGGTTAGTATGTCATAAGCTGGAAAAGCTGTATCTAGCTTTTATTTGGAGTTCGGGGGAAGTTAGAAGTAGTATTGCTCTCGTCAGGTGGGAGGCAGTGTGTAAATCGAAACATGCAGGTAGACTTGGGCTAAGACATACGAAAGCCTCCAATGATGCGGTTTTGATGAAAGTCATCTGGGAAATTATCACTAACCCTGGTAAGTTATGGGTTTCAGTAATTCGAGCAAAGTATGGTGTGGTTGATGTGTTTGCACCGAATTATTTTGGTTTTGGAAGAGTCTTCTCAAGCTGTGGGATAAAGTTCTCCAAGGGGCTATGTGATGTGTTGGGAATGGGCAGTCAATTTGTTTCTGGACACACTTGTGGGTTCCTGGTTATGGTTCTCTTCTTTTACACGCCATTGGAAGTGTTCCATCTTATGATATTTCCGAGCGTGCGAGTCAATATTTAGATGAAAATGAGGCTTGGCGTTGGGGTTTATTTGCTCATCTACTTCCAGAACCGATTCTGATGTAGATTTCAAGTATTTGAATTCCTTTCGGAGCGGCTAAATCAGCTTATGATTTCAAGTATCTGGAAGTATAATAGGAATGGTTGGCTTATGGTTAAATCAGCTTATTGGAGTCTTACAGATGACAATGGGGAACGTAATAGTGTTTGGCAGGATATTTAGAGCTGGCAAGGGCCACAACGTATTCGTTGCTTCCTTTGGCTAGCTGGACATGCAAGGTTGATGACGAATTGTGAAATAGTTAGGTGGCATTTTTTATCTAATTCTCAAAGTGGTGCTTATGATGTTTTTGATGAATCAACATTACATTATCTTCGGGACTGTTTTGTTGTGCAGGATGTATGGAATAGTGAGTACTTTCTTTAGGCAGCAATCAATTAGTTGCTGGATAAAAGAGAATCTATCAAGTTCGGAGGTGAGCAATGGAGTGGCATGGCCAGTGTTATTTGGAGTGGTCTGCTGGTTTATATGGTCTTGGCGGAACAAAGCTATTTTTGATGCAGATTTTGAAGGCCATTAAATCGTAGGGAATTGTTGGTGTCTTATACATTGCAAGTCCAGGAAGCCGCTCAAGCCTCTGTAACGTCATCGCCTGACAGGTTGAGGTGCAAGAGGGGTGGAGGTTACTGACGGTTGGATGGTTCGAGTTAAATATTGAAGGGTCGGTTTTAACGGACTCTGGAAGTGCAGTGCTACGAGCAGATAATGGGACTTGGCGAGCTGGGTTTTCCATGAATTTGGGGGTTTGTTCGGTTACCCACGCTAAGTTATGGGGGCTAGTTAATGGATTGAGTTTAGCTTGGGAGATGGGTGTCCGATGACAATTAGTGGAAGTTGATAGAGAGGTGGTTTTGAGCTTAGTGCGACAGAATCCTGTTCCTCGTCCTAGTTTTGTAGGGCTGGTCATCAAGGCACAACTCCTATTATCTAAAGATTGGGTGGTTTATATTAACCATGCGTACCGTGAGGCAAATAGTGTCCTACTAAGTAGTAAATTATTTTTTCGGATGAAGGGGGCATATAAATAGATATAGATTAAACTAAAAACATAACAAATTTTCTTTTCTATATATTCAATAAGAATTACAATTAAAACAATCTCATAAACATATTTAACAAAATAATCAACTATATTTAAAAGATTGAACAAATTTCAAATACATAATATAATATATATAAACAAAGGTCGATATATATATATATATATATATATATTTCCTACTCTAAGTTGTCAATTAAAACATTTATAACACGTCAAAAAGTCGTGTATTACCTTTGGAAATAGCAAGTCAGACTCAGACAGCCTAATGGCATTTTCTTTGCTTCTACAAAAGCAGGAGCTTTTGTTTCACTTCTTTGGCTCAAAAACATTGAAAGAGGCCTCAAATCAAATCACAGTAGATTCTGCAAACATGATGTCCAGTATAAAAGCCCCCTTTCAAAACCTTGTATAACTTATTGACAATCATCATTCAGAACTGTATCTACCACAGCATAGAATTTACTCGACGAAGAACACAAACACGAGGGGGTCTTCGTTTCTCAACTACCGGAATCAGATTCTCCATTAGCTGCATTTTAGAAACTGTTAGATTCACTTATTACAGCAGACAAAGTTGGACTAAAAAAGTATATAACAATTGACAATCTTATTAAAAAACTTTCTACAAGAAAAAATTTACATCACAATTTGAATTCAGTTATCATTTAGAAGGCAATAGATGAGCATTTATTTGTTGAAATTCAATAGACTAAACTAAGATAAAAAAACAAGAGAATCCCTAAATAACTCAGATCCAGAGATTAAAAAGAACAAAAGACTAATTTATTTAATGTTGGTTTAATTAATCTCCTATTGTCGTTCTAAGCGAGAAAATAAATTTCAGACAACCAATTATATAATGTTGAATAGTCTAGCCAAAGACTTATTCAATATCTTCTCATTTCATTTACTACTAATTTCTATGCAACTTTCAACTAAAAAAAAAGCTTTCAAAAACGATTTTTTTAAAGAACCACTCAGTAGTAATCAAGAAAGTAACAGACTAAAAAATAGTCCCTCTACCTTCTCACTAAAATACTTCCAATACAACTTCAACTAAAAATCTTGTTATATCCAATGAAAAGTTGCCGGAAAGTGCAATCCGAAATATTTGAAAATAGTTTGGGAATCCAATGATGACATAGTCACTCCAGAGTGCCTCAAACACATATGCAGGACTCATTTTGTTCAATTACAAAAGGAGATGAAAATTCAAATGAAATCCAGTTCTTGTCTTTGAGATACAACACTCCCATTTTCTCATTGGAATATTTTGGCTTAAAAGTAATGCCTAATCAAAATCACTTCCCAAGGATGCAGTTGATGAATTTCAGAAAGCCAGAAGAAGTTATCACTATGGTAAGATGCCAATGAAAGATTCCTGGGAACCATATAAGCTTTTGCAGCAGATGTATGATTTGGTCCATGATTGACCACTAAAAATAATTAGATAGTACATTATATTAATGCAACTGACCCCTACATGGCCAACCAGGATTGTATGTGTAATAATGAAACTTCTGTTTCTAGAGAATCTAATCATAACTTTCTATCTAATCTGATACCCAAAGCTGATTACAGGAGTAAAAATGAAAAGCAAAGGACAACAAAAACAGAAAGGGAGCAACATATACGACAAACAGGAATCTACGTTCTATTAAATCAAGAGTAAATAAAACTGTTACTTCATCTCCACTTGAGATTTTGGAGGTCACTAATATGATTAATTATTGTTTATGCATTTCTTCATTGGTGAAGAATGGATAGCAGAGGTTTGAATGCATTCCCTTGCTTCATTTTCCTTTTTTATTTTTATTTTTTTCAATTGAAGGGAAATAATAATAATAATAACAACTCTTGTTCCACCAAGTCAAACAATTGCATGAGTTTGAGTAAACTCCCAGTTTGATTTTTCCATTTTTGGTA
This sequence comes from Croton setiger, assembly GCA_948099555.1. Classification (NCBI taxonomy): domain Eukaryota; kingdom Viridiplantae; phylum Streptophyta; class Magnoliopsida; order Malpighiales; family Euphorbiaceae; genus Croton; species Croton setiger. The sequence continues at coordinate 35,990 of CANUEY010028856.1, forward strand.
TTAATTTATAAAACTAATTTTAAAATGGGTTGATTGTATAAAATATTGAATCGAATACTCAATACCATAGGGGAAACATAAGCAATGTAGAGAACGTACCCCTTTAAATCTTTCCTTGTCCTTCTCAACCTGCACATAAAATTCTAATTCTGATCAACTTTTAAAGAAATGAAATTAAAAATAAAAGTTGTTCAAGTGACCATCAGATATCAAAATAGAATCTTTTGAATAACTTTGTGATGATCATCAATATAATTATCAGCAGTTTGTAGTCTAAATAATATAAGGGCCTAGTAAGAACTGCTAAATTATTATAAATTTTCAATTTGTTAAAAAACAGAAAAAGAATATGCACGAAAAGGGTAAAAACTTGAATTGAAACAAGTGGCTGCCAAGAACTCAAATATAGAGAAAGAGCATAAAATATAATACATTATACAGAGAACTACTTTTTAGCAACATTTAAAAAAAAATCCCTCAGAATTATATCTGTAGTTCAATGGGAAAGAGAACCAAGAAGAACACAATTTGGCCTGGAATTAGCAAAAGGAATAAGACATCACAAGAAGATTATGAGAAAAGTTATCTGATTCTAGAAATCATGCACAAGTCGATACAAGATGATCTAACAATTGATTGTGTTACACTAGACTTATTTTATTCATCCAGCATACCAAGGCTAAGTTAAAATCAGAAATCTTCACCTAGACCCAAGTATATCCAACTGAAATAAATAATATAATTAACTCTCAGCTTATGTCAAAGATGAATTATTTTTTATTGGATGGGATGGATGTCAAGCCTATGAACAGATTAGAACATCGATTCCCTCCCTGCTGTGAGATACTTTCTGGAACTCCTAAAATGGAAAGAGTAGATTAGCATCACACCTCATACTGCAGATTCTCAGCGTGGGAGCTCATAAAGGTTTGAATGCTTAATAAAACAAAGCCTACATATTAACATAGAGTAAGCTGAACAAATAGCACCATAAGAAGATTGCAAGTGCAATTTAATGCAAGAAAAGATGAATCATAGTCACTACTGCAATGCACTCTTACTTCCATATTTAATTTACCAAAAATTCACAAGGAAATTATTCAAGTTTCCAACAAAACCACATCCATACAGGCTCAGGCAAAGAGAACACAACAAACCCAATAACCAATCATTAGTGCTTAAAGAATCTACACTCTGAATTATCATTGCTATGTTACTCATTTCCTTCTTTATTGAACTTCAGTCTTCAACTCTAAGATGTGTGATTCATGAGAGGAAACACATATATCTGTCAACTAGAATATAAATAATATATTTTTTGAGATCAATGAATTTCTTGGATAACAAGAAGTATGAAGAAAGAAATTTAAACGGCCATTGCAATGACATAATGACATTTAGCAGGAAACACAGATTACCAAGCTGGAAGCTACAAACTAGCTACAAAAGAATTAAAAACAGTCTCGGTAGCAAGAAAATAGCAGGATTGATTCCCACAAGAGCATCATGCATTAAAAAAGGAACTTCACATGAATAAGTACCAAGTAGAAAATATAAGATGAATTTGTTTGTAAGAACTATTAAAAAAACCTAAAAAACAATGGCTTGCGCTATTTGCTGCAATAAATTCTATAAGGGTTCCTTCGTCTTGCATTCAACCAATTCCTCTAGAAACAACAAGTCATTCTTATGGATTGACTAACATATAATAAGACATTGCACCAACTAAAATTTCCAGTCCAGTGTTGGACATATTTGTTTAAATGAGATTCGAATTGTGAATCCAAATCCTTTTTCGAATTGCAAACCAAGAATGAAATCATTAAGATTCATTTCTTATTGTGAATCCTCAAAATTCAATTTACAAAATTACACATCCATGGAAAACAGGAAAAAAAACTATTGTCAGATTTTGATCAAAGCGAGAGACCACATGGCCCCCTTGAAATCAGGAGGTATATAACTTAAAGAAGTTTTTTATCACTTCAAAAATTTCAAAAGAACAATGTTTAAGATGAAACCATTCAAGAATAATAAGAACTAAATCTCTACCTCTTCCCTCAATAGCCGTGCATTCTCCTCCTCAAGCTGTGTGACCAAGGATTCCAGCTCAATTGTGTAAGCCTAATTAATAAGAACAAAAAAAAAAAACATCACATTAGGAAAACGAATTCAATTGTTTCCAACAAAGAAAAATAAATCCCAGAGGCATGAACTTAAGCATAGAATTCGAATTCTCAATTCAAAGGTTTCTAAGTAATTAATTGATTAAGCTAATAAAAGAAGCAATTAATTAACTAATCAATTTCGGCTTAATCGATGCATTAAATAAAGAAAACAAAACCTGTTTCCGTTCCCTAGAGCGAGCAGCAGATTCACGATTTTTAATCATTCTTTTGTGCTTCTGTTGAGTGGCCTTATCCATGGGAGGTTCTTCAATAGCTCTCCTTTTATGCCTCCCTTTCCCTCCTCCATGATTATCAATTTTGGTATCCACCGCACCATAAGTTGCTTCACTCATATCCACCCGTACAGGAACTCTAACGTCTTCCTCCCTAACTGCACCGGCTTTAGTCAAAAAATCCTCCAAGGTGATCCCCTTTTCATCACCGCCGGAAACGATCTCCTTCCACACCTCATCAACGGTCTTAGACGATCCTGCAGGAAGTGGAAGAGGCGATGGGGCTTCACTTTCGGTTGGAAATGAATAAACATTTTTCAAGAGATAATCCATGGCAGTTGATGAAGTAGAAGCCAGAGGAATTTGATTCTGGTTCTGGTCCTGGAGATCGGCGAGTAGGGAGGAGAGTGAAGAACATAGGGAATGTTGACGTGGCGGATCAGGATTCGTCGTTGACGTAGTCGCCATCACCTTCGACGACGCCATAGCCGAAATTGAAAGGCTTAATTACCGGATTTCTAGGCGGCTCTACTAGCCGATTTTAATATTAATTAAATTAAATTGAAATGAAGAAGTCTGAAAGTGTGTTTGGTTTGGAGTTTTCTGTTTTATAGTAGTGCAATAAATTATGGCACGGAGCACGGAGGATAGGGATCAGTACAATTTACACACCCAAAAAATGATACCTATACAAACTACATGTACTAATCTTTTCTTCCATTCTAAGTAATTCCCCCTTTAATTTTTTCTTTTTTTTTTTTAAAAAAAAAAGTGTCATAAATTTTATCGAATAAAATTGTGCTTCAAGAGCTGAAATGAATCTCTTTACCCATTTAATTTACTTAAGAGTAAATTTTTAAATTTGGCATTTATAACATAATTTATTGGTTTATAAATGCCAATAATTTTTTCTCTTTTCTCTATGCAAATTAAATGGATGAGTATTTGTTTTTGTTTTTTTTTTTTGGGAGTGGCTTAGGTGAGAGTATTCATTTTTAAGCACTTATTCTTTATTACATGAGACATTTGTTATTTATTGTTTTTATTAATTTAAATCATATAATTTTAGAAAATTTATTATTGTTTATTAGATAAATTATATTTTTGGTTTAATTGTAATTAAGTTTATTTTAGTCAATAGTATTAAATTAGTTGGGAAATTGTAGTAAATACCAATTTTTTTTATGTTTTAATTTAGTAAATACTATTTTTAACCATAAATTAGAGCTATGTTTTACATATATGTTTTTATTTATATTATTTTTTTTAACTATCTGCTTAAAAATAAATTTATTTTCTTTTATTTTCTAAATCAATAATTGAAAATAATTTTTTTTCATGTACTCAAGTGTCTCTTGTTTCAGCACTACCATTGGAGCACAATTGGCAGCAATCGGTTGCTGAAAAATAAATTTATTTCCAGCCGCCGCCATCTCCGGTCATTAATTTACACTCCTAAAATCCCCCAAAATCATATAAGTTAAACATTTTAAACCAACATGCAAAAATATTAAAAGAACCTCTAAGTTTTGGCAAATTACAAAATAAGTCCTTATATTTATGGAAATGTACTAAAAAGTTCTTAAAACATGCAAAACAATCAAAAAGCCCATTAAACAAACTAAATTTTGCAAAACAGTACATAATCATGCAAAATTACTAAATGATTCCTAAAAAATGCCAAATTGCTAAATGATCCCTAAATATACAAAATTTTAAAAATCGTCCCTACAACAAAAGGTCAATTTATATACATCATCAAAATTAATACCAAATAAAAGTAATTAGTTGTGAGAGATGGTGAGTGGTGATTCTGATTCATGTATGGTTTGTATTCATATTATTTTCCATGAGAAATAGTACAAAAAGGTCAATTGTTTCATTTCAAAAATAAAAAACATGAGACTGAGACCTCTTGCCGGCCGCCATGATCTTCGGTGGTCACGAATTCACCACCAAGTGTTCGATGAAAATCTTTAGCTACAACAATTTTTTTTTTTTAATAAGAGTTCCTTTTTCTTTTTGAGATATAATAATAATTTTTTTTATCTATTGATAAATTTGTTTATAATTATAAACTTAATAACTTAGTGAGATAATTCATAGTTTATCATTTTAATTTATTTTTATACTCTAATTAAATTATAGACAAATGTTGTTATTATCATTTTTCAAGGTAAAATTGAAAAATTAGAAATTTATCCCTAAGATGAAACTATTTTTATAGAAAAAAAAATTAAAATAAAACTCTTATCCTGACCAAAAAAGGAGAGAATATATATATATATACATGAAATCTACACATATGACAACAATAGAAACTATCACCAATATATTTGAAAACACAAAATCTTTTTACATTCATTTATTATAAGGAAAAGTGTGACTAATTTGCATTGAATTCTAAATTCAATTTACAATTGTATGAACCCTTTATTTTACATTCTAATTATATTTATAGTACATGTAATTTCGAAAACACACAATTTTATCGAACAACTCTTTAAACTGCTGATTAAGGGAATCCAAACCGTTTTTAAAGGCATTACAAGCCAACGCCAAATCTTGAACTTGTTTCTCCACATTAATTTTATGTTGTTCGGGAATCGGAAATTGATCATCCCCAACATCAACCAATTCCATAAGATGTTTTGCACATTTCTGAATTTCAAAGATTTCATTAACAAATCCATTTGAGCAATTTCTTTTCTTTGATTCCTCCACAATTCTTTCATGTAGCAAAAGCAATGGAAAACCCCATGATAAATACTTAGGAATGTTCAAATTTATACTATAAAATCCTCCTCCTTGTCCAAATATTCCTCCAAAACTACCCCACAAAACAAATACCAAAACCAAACTTATGGTAAAACTGGTCAACGCTAGACCATTTGTTGACATCACGTCACTGACACGTGGCAAGCTTGCACTGTTCGCCATTATTTGTATTTGTTTTGCTCCAGAGAAGCTTGAAGAAGAAGAAGAAGAAGAAGGAGAAGAAATTGAAAAACTCCATGAAACTGAACGATTATGAGAAGGATTGTTCCGCGTATGTGAATGTGAATCTGAATTTGAATCTTTCATAGCTAAATCTAAATTCGCCAGAGCTTTTTTTGCTCGGCGAAATTGGGCTTTCCCGATTGCTCTCTGACCGGAATCTAAAGCGCAAAGAACAATCTCCAAATGCTTTTGCCATAACCGGAGTTTTTCGATTCTGCGGCGCGTAGTGATACAAATATCCAATGCTTTAACACTTCTTTGTAAATATTCATCTAATGGTGGCTGGGAGATTCGGGATTTGTTCTTCAACATTATGAGTTTGAAATCTTCCTGAAAATTGATGAATGATTTTAAAAGTTTGTTTATCCAATCGATAGAGAGTAATTCTTCTGTGTTTACACCTGAAAGTTCGTGAAATCGATCCACGATCCGTTTTTGAAATGACTCTAATTCTGTATCTGTGAAATTGTATTCGTATATAGCTTCCATTGATTGTCCATGTTCGCGCCTCGGGCTGAATATTGAACGGCCGATTGTGCGAAATGGTGATGGTGATCGGAAAGGTGATGGTAACTGTGACGGCGAATCGTGACCGTCCGTTGGAGTCATTGTTTAAGACGATGTATCCTCGTCCTGAAATTCATGCAACTTTAATTAATTAACTGATTAGCAGAAAGAAAAAAATATCCAAATCAGAAAGAAATGTTCAACAAGAAGATAGACATGGATCGAAGAAAACAGAAATTTCAAAATAATAATAATAATAATAATAAAACAATTATAAAATGTAATTTTGATTAAGAAATAAGAAAGCATACAGAATTTATCCGCAATAGCAATTCAACAAAAATGTCCTTTTTTAGACAGAATTCAACAAAAATGTTTTGATCTGATCATCAAATGATTTTGATATATATATATTCTCCAAAAACAATTGTGATTCTGAATTTTTTCAAAAAAAAAAATAATAATTATAATTTTGAATTAGTTCCAGTATTTTAGATAATGATTTTTTATACATATTAGAGCCTAATTTGGGCTTTATTTTTTCACCCATATTAGCCTTAAATAACCATTTTGGGCACAAATGTTGTGCGATCGTAACATAATTCACAAACTTTAGTATAATTTCAACAATTTTTTAAAATAAAAAACAAATTGAAATTGTCTTTAACAAAATTCCAATTTTAAATCAAACGTCCAGTAAAAAGCGAATAATTTAATTTTTTTTCGATAAGTTAAGTTTTTTAGTTAAATACTTTATTTATTCTTGCACTCTGAAGCTTCTGTATTATTTTGTTTAAATATAGTTTCTTGTTTGACAGCCCACATCGACAATTTGATCGAAAGGAACACAGGCCAAAAAGAAGATATTGAGGGCTCCATTGCTATCAAAACTGACTTAAAATAGAATTTGTCCTCAACTGTTATATTTTGTAATAAAATCGCCTCCTTTTTCAATTTTTGTAAAGGTGAGAGATGGATTTTAGTTTAGGGACACTACTGAGATTTAAACCTGCAACTTGATCTCTCCACCGTTCACCATCTAGCCTAAAGTTCGTGCAATTCCTTCACCTCCAATCTACTGGTTCGATTTCGGCGGTGTGGGTGGTAGTAGTGATAGTGACAGCACAAAGGATGGCGGTTGATTTATGGAGTTTTGTTGACATATCCAACGAAAATTAGTCATAACCAGAATACTCCAAAAACCAAGTTCTTTCTATTATGTACTGATCGTCGATCATTAGTAAATTATACAGAATCATAGAGACAACAGTCACAAAATTAGCCCAAAAATACTCTAAGCTCAATATTATCTCCCTTTCTCATCACTTTAACCACCAATCTCTCCCATGCAGATAATCATCATGTATTCTACTGTCAACAGAAATTATGAACAACAAAGAAACCGTAAACTGAAAGAAAAGACTCAGTATACAAATAAACAAAAAAAAAAAATCACAGAATGAGTAATTGATTCACAAGGCAAGAACAACAAAACTGATCTCTTAAAAACCTAAGTTGATAAGAGTTCTGTTAAATTAAAAACATGACAAGATGCATTCCTGAATACCTCATAATATGTAGTTGGGGAAGAAAAGAGATTATAATCAAAATACCAAAAGATAGGAGAGATGAGAATAGAAAACAAGCCAAGCAGATTAAAAATGGGAAATGCAAAGATAGTTCATCTCTAAAAGGCAAGAAAGCAACTTGATTTTTGTATTGATAACTGGATAAAAGAATAACACGCGAACCTTCCATACAACCACGAAGGCCCCCAGTTTATTCCCAAAGAAAATTGCAGCATAGTCATGACAGTTAAAAAAATGTTTGTTTAAATGGATTATTAAAAAGAGTACATAGCATCTGGTTATGGCGAAACAAGATCAAATTTCTTCCAGGGGCAACATTTTCTACATTGTTGGAGAATGATTTTCCAGGTAAATCAAATGCCACGCATTCTATATCATAACTACATATGATTAAATGCATTAGAACCAGCAACCATACCCAAAGTTAGAACGCATTCTCATTAACTAAAAGAAGCCAATTACAACTAGTTGTTCTTCATATGTATAAAAGATGAAGATCAAAAAAGGCCAGGTTGTTTTTAAATTGTATATAGTACCACAAAACCCATCCTTGTTATGAGCAACAAATCAAGTTAGAAAACATACTTGAAACTGAACAACTAACAAAACAAGCCAGAAAATATTAAATATGTACTCCAATTAGCAAGCGAATAAACTTCTTATCTGCCAGCTCAATAAACAAAAAATGTGCAATCATCATGGTTAAATTCAAAAAATAAGTAAACACACAAGTAGAAGTTGTTTGAAATAAGAGATAAAAATGTGAATTTTCTTGTATACAAGACGAATTCATCACCAACCATACATCCAACTTCAAAGAACAAAACAATGATGGCAACATTTTGGACTGCTGGCAACAGAACTTTTAACAAAAGAAACTTATCTGAGGAGGAAGAAGAAATCTGAATGAAACTCAAGAGAATGTGAATGATTTACTAGTCCAATGGCTGAGCCTCCACAAAAATAGAAAGACCTACTGACCCGACCTCAGATTGATCTTTCTCCTAGTATACTTTACCAAAAATCGATCAGGCTTCCCATTAAATCTTTCATCTGAAGCTCCTCTCCTAGAATACTTAATCAAATACTTCCCATTAAATCTTTCAACTGAAACTGTTCTCCTAGAATACTTAATCAAATACCGGTCTCTCACTCGAGTTTCACCATACCTTTCATTTACAGTTGTTCTCCTAGAATACTTTATCAGATATCGGCCAGTCTTCCCGCAATCTCTGAGCTTTCTCCTACTATACTTGATGAAATATCTTCTATCCTTTTGATTGCACCTCACATTTCCCTCCCTAAAAGATTTCATTGATTTAAAGAAACAACATTTTTCTCCTCCATTCAATTCCAATTCCATATCATTCGGTCTAATCCAAACATCATCAACTCCATCTGATCCTGAAGAATCCATATTAATTGAAGAACCATACCCCAAAGGTCTAGCCCATGGATTTTGAACAAAGCACAAGTTGTTCAAAATCTTGGTAGAACCATTCATTGAATGATGCAATCTAAATGCCAATTCTAAATCATTATCAAGCAAATCCAAGGCATTTTGTGCTATCTCAGCAGCCTGTCTAGCAGCTAAAGCCTTCTTAACAGCCAAATCTCTAGCCCTAGCAGCTGCAACAATCTTTGTCTGAACAGCCAAGCTGCCATCCTGAACCACACCTTCAAAAGCATGCACCTTATTATTCCTCCTCTTGGTAGGCCTAAAACACATTCTTCTTTCGGCAATCAATTTGGGAACCCAGCAATCCACACAAACTGAAAACTGAGACCCACAAGAAGAAGAACAAAAGGACCATGGAGCAACAGTGGCATAATCGGAAACGCAAGATTTATGAAAAATACGATTACATTGGAGACAGTTAAAACAATTATCAGAGGAAGGTTTGAAACAGTAAGAACAGAGTTGAGAGGCTTCAACGGCAAGAAAACAAATTTTGCAAAGAAGAACAATACGCCATTCGCTGTATAAGGTGTGGAGTCTGTCATTACCTGTGCAAGAGTCGATTCGAAACCCACAAGAGTGACATTCTGATAAGTTGGGTAAATCTCTCGTCTTCATCCTCTTGTTGCTTTTCTCTGGGGATTCCATGAACCACCCAAAGACCAAATGATTTCAGATTAGGGTTTTTGGAATTAGGATTCCAGAAAGCGTCGGCAGTTATTTTTTCCGTTGGGTAGAGATTTGGTGTATAATAACATTTTGGTTCCCATTGTCACAATTATACCCTTTTAATATCTTCACCCAAATATGAATTCCGAAATAACTCAAAAGTTTGTAGAAAAAGGAATGTTTCATCTAAGTTTAGTTCATATTTGATTAATTTTGTTATTTTTTAATTAATTATGTTCTTTATGATTTTCAAAGATATATTAATTTTAAAATTTAAGGGTAAAATATTAGTGAATGAGATGGAAAATTTTGCATATCAGATTTGTTAGTTTAAATTTTATAATTGCTGCATTGATTTGATTAACAAGGGTAAGTTTATAAAACACATTATTTTGTTCACACTAATTAGAATTAACTTTAATTAACTAAAGCCATAGCTCGCGTCCATTACTTTTATTTGTGTTGAAAGTATTACATAAAGGTCATTTTGTTGGATATAAAATTGAGGAATTAAAATACAATAGAAGATGAATATGTTGTAATTCTTGTTTTTGAACTTTCATAGAATAAACTATTTATAGATACAATATGACTTTTGGGAATAGACACATCCCTTAGTCAATAGACACAACTCTTTATAAATAGACACAACCCTTAGTGAATAGACACAACCCTTATTGAATAGACACAACCCTTACTGAATAGACACAACCCTTAGTAAATAGACATGACTATTGGAAAACCACATAACCAAATACATTAATAAGTTTAATATTTCAACACATTTTAGAGTGAAAATGAGTATAACCATCCATTTCTCTCAAAAATTTTCAAATTTTAGACTAACCCCTAAATTGGTGTAGCGTTTGTAAATTATTACTCATCTCTTATGAATCAACACGATGATCTAGAGTTCTTAATTGATTAGGTAGTACGCTTGAATGATGGTGTGGAAATGCGAAACACCCACTTAAAGTCCAAGGAATTCGAGTTTAGATGTAAGAAATTTCTAATTTAAGTGATTAAAGGGGATTTTGACATTAAAAATGAAGGTATTCACATTTTTAGTTGAAGCCGCTTCAACTAAAGCGGCTTAACCGTTATTGGCTAGCAGCTTGAATGATTGTGTGAGCATACTAGATTTGTGAAGTATACTAATTGTTGTAATAGTGCGCTCAATTTTGACTTCTTAGATTATATACTAGATTCACGATAAACACTGCACTAAAACTTTCTAAACAAGAAGACTATAGTTTTGAATTATACTTTAGTTAAAACAATTCAAAGAGTTTATTTCCTTCAAGACAGAATCAATGAGAAGAAGGATAAATGATCCTTTAGGATGGAATCAATTATACTTTTGCTCCCTACAATTTCTCTAGTATTGATCTTTTAAGTTCTAAGTTTACAAAATAACTCGCTGTTTGGTCCTGTTCCTAATTTCTCTTTGCTTTTGTAACTTGAAATCTCTTTTTTTAAGCCATAAATCTTTTTATGGATATTTTCCTCCTCCTATTTTGTTTCTACATAGACTTTTTATTTTTGTTCTTTTTTTTAATAATTTTATTAGTCCGATTTTTGTTTACTTGTATTCTCTCGATCGGCTTAATACGCTTCAGCTTGAGAGGAACTAATTTGATGTAACTTTCTTATCATTAAACCAGTCTTTTTTACTATTTTTTAATGTTTCTAGAAATAATTTACTGGACCAATTCCAATAACGTAGACGCAACCATGGCTGGGCTGGCACGTTCGGCCTGTCGGTTAACCAACTCGGCCCATGGTCGAACTGGAACCATTTGGCCCAGAACCGAATCGTAGGAGTGGCGGTTCGGTTCAGGTCTAATTATTTTTTAACTGTGACTCATATTGAACCGGAACCATTCAAACCACACCCTAGGCTCGTCGGTTAACCGCCGGTTTGGACCGAAAAATCGGCAGCCAAACCAGCGATTATCCATTTGTTGGAGCTAGCGGGCCTCTCAGGTTTGTTGATGTTGGACTGGAACCGTTCATCCCACCGAGCCCAATGATTTTGTAACGCTTGACAGATTCTTTTAAAAAAAATTTGGACATTTTGCCCCTCTTAACAGCAATTAATGGTCATATTTCAAGAGTATTTTATGTTCGACAGAATTATATGGATTGTCCATAAATTGGAATTAGATTGGCTCATTTTAGTCATAAAAATTGTCTACTCTTTAATACTCTCTTTCATACATTTTATTAAATCTTTTAGTGCTAATTTTTTTTTCTTCATAATTACTACTATACTTATTCTATTACTACGTTCTTCAAATTATATTAATTTTATTCATTTCAATTAAAAAAAATGTCTCAATCCATATTAAGCGCCGCCAAAGGAAAATGTAAGGAATAAAAAATCCAAGAAATTGAAGATCAGAAACTTCTCGAGTTTTTTGATTATCTTACCAATTCGACAAGAGCTCAAATCTATATTGGCGGGGTTCCAATAAATTTACTAACATTAATGGACGACTTCACAACTGAAGAGTCCCGTGAAAATCTAAATACCGAGATGTCACCATCGCAAGGACAAACACGGTATGTTTTTATTTTATTGTTTAAATTGATTTTTTTTTCAATTATTTTATACTTAAGTTATTTTTTTCACTTAATTTGTTGCAAAAATAATTTTTTTAGCTTACCTTAATTTTTTGAATTAATTTATACTCTTGAAATTTTTTTATAGTGCTGAAATACAATTGGAGGAGAAAGTTGGAACACAATAACAGCAGTATATTTCTCAAAAGCACACAAGTGATGTATCATAGAAATGAATTCGTCGGAAATAACAAATATTTTCAAATTTGCAAGTATTATAACACCCTCTACAAATGGAGAGTGGGTAGAGGATATGAAACAATGAAGAGGCATTTGAAAGTGAAACATTCCACAGAGTTCTTAGGAAACAGTTTTGGATACGCAACTTCTAAAAATCAAATTTTTAATTTTATAAAAAAATTATAAAAGAGGTTTAGCTGAATTTATTTGTGTTGAAATATTAAGTTTATCTTTTGGTGAAAAATGTGGATTTATTAAATATTTAAAATCATGTGTTAATACATTAACTAAATTTGTTGCTAGGAATACGACAAAAAGAAGTATTTTAACTTTGTACCAAAAAAAAATCTTAATTTCAAACAATTTGCTACTATGGATAGTCGTGTTTCAATTTGTTCTGATATCTGGACAAATAATTGGCATAAACATTCATATATGGGTCCAACTATGCATTATTTTAATAGCAATTGGCAACTACAAAAAAGAATAATTATTTTTCGTGATTTTAACGAAAGACATATTGCTATAAATATTTATAAAATAATTTATAATATTTTTGATCAATATAAATTAGTGAAAAAAATATTGACTATTTCTTTTGATAATGCTGCATCTAACACTGCATCCATTTTTCAATTGAAAAAGTTTTGTCAACCAAATGTTAGCGGAAAATTTTTTCCATGTTAGATGTGCATGTCATTTTTTAAATTTATGTCTCCAATATGGATTAAAATATTTAGATGTACATATTGCATCTGTTAAAAATACAATTAAACATTTATATAGTTATAGTAAATTCATAAAAAAATTGGTTTAAATTTTATAAGATGAATAATTTGACATCAACTGAATTTCGTTGTGATGTTATATAAAGATACATTGTGTGCTTTTTATAATTCACAAGAAAACAAGAAACTGTAATTTATCCACAATGTTAAAAAATTTGTAACCAAATTATTAATAGAAGTTTTTAATGATGCTACAAATATTTTTAGTCATATTTATAAACCAACATCGCATATTTTTCTTCAATGTAGTGCAAAATATTGTTGATAGGTTGTATATGTTTAAAAATGATATATATTCAAAAGATTGTGTTGAAGTTATGAAAATTAAATGGTTGAATTATTTTAAAAATATTCCACTTTTATTTTTGGTTACCGTTGTTTTTGATCCTAAGTGTAGACTAGAAGTCTTAGAAACTATTTTAGAAGTTTATTATGACACTTTACAATTACCTGAAAATTAATGAATTATTTCTTGAATTTTCAAATAATAATGTTTCGCCTACATTTACTAACTTTGGAGGGAAATCTCCTCCCACCAGACAGGGTGGGACGTCGGTTCAAAATAAAATGTTCTTTATTTATCCCGAACATCAAAAAAGGTCGAGTGGGGCCAGTGCAAGTTTTATTCGGAACTTGACAAATATCTGTGCATAGAATTTGAATTTGTAGGTGCGTCAACCAATACGATCAACTTCGACATTTTGGAATAGTGGAACTGACGCAAAGATGCATTTCCAATAATATCTAAAATTGCAAAAGAAGTTTTGGCGGCACCGGTCTCAGCAGTCACGGTGGAGTAAACGTTTAGTATCAGTGACCTTCTCCTTTCGGAAAACAGAATAAAATTAAGAGCGGAGAACCTTGAAGCACAAGCTTGCGTTGGCAATTGGGCTGCAGCCGATGCACGAAAACAAGATGTTTTGGAATTCTTCTTTCGACAAGAGTTCGGAAATTACCAAGAGTTCCTCCGCCTTGAAAATGAAGGTAAAAAAATAAAATTAGGGTTCTAAAAATTCAATTAAGATAAGAGAACTAGGTAAACTTTGATTCTTCTTTACTCCACTGAAGATACGTAGGCAAAATAATTTGTTTTTGAAAAATAAAAAATTTATTTGCAAGTCTGACTTTTTTCTTTTTATTTTGTTTTGTCTAAGAATTTCAACTTGAATTACTCAATTTCATTGTAAATTTAAATTTTATATAAATTTCATTCGATAAATAAAATTCTAACTTTTTCAAATTTTTTTCTTTCTATGTTTGCAATTTTTTTTTTTCCATATTTGCAATTTATTTTTATTGGGACTCATTTTATATTTGTTCAAACTTCAATTTTTCCTCTATGAACTTAAAAATTCTAAAATATTCTTTATAAAAAATTGGCATTAATTTTTTTCCATGTTTATAATTTTTTTCTATTAGTACTTGATATCTAGGATATTTAGTTAACCAAGTTATCTATTATAGATAAATTTTAAAGATTATGGGTCTGAGTTTAAAGACATTGAATCTATTATTGTTCTTGATTGAATGATTAATTGATTGAACGACAAAGAGCCTTTTCCTCTATTGTATCTCATGTTTGAGTTTTGATAGTTATTTCCATTTAAGACGTAACTTTGCTCACGCTTCTAATAACTATCCTTCACATACACTATTATGCTAAAAGTGGCGGAATCTTCCGAAAGCCACTAAACAATTCTAACTTTCATGTAGAAAGTAACTACCAAAGATCATTTTGGAGAATAACTTGTCTTTCAATTAATTCACTTATGCAGATCATGCCAAAGTTACGAAAGTTTTCGGAAGCCATTGGAAAATTTGTACAATTAACCTCAAATTGCAACGGCTTGAATCTTTTGGAGATTTATTCGACCACTCTTATATTAAACTAAAGCCAAAAATCTAGACTACTAAATTACATAAATATAAAAAATCAAAGGCTTAAAATGCATAAGGCCTTAATTAGTACTTAACTAACCTAACTAAAAGGTATTCTTAGGGAAATCAACTCAATATTTATTTTAATTTTGGAGCCATGATTATTTTTTATTTTAATTTGAAAAATAGATCTATTGTAAAAATAATATTAAAAAAAAACATTTAGTTAATGTTTTACTATTATTGTACTACTGTTGCACAAGTATAAAATAAATGTTGAACTGTTATTGTATTATTTTTATATAACTATTATGTGGGTATTGTTTAACTATAGCTATTGTACAATAATTGTATAGATTTTGTATCAAAATTATATAGAATCTGTTTTTCTTATTTTTTTTTAACAAAAAGTTCGAAAATGCTATCAAAATTTAGTGAGTCAATTTTTCCTATTTTATCCAGTCGTAGGTCCGTTTTTCAAATTAAAATAAAAAGTGGATCTATTTTTATATATCCCTAGTAGTGGCCACAGACCGATTACGGGCCGCGGACTGAAGAGTGGAGGAATTGGAACCAGCCCGCTAAACCGCTGGGACACAGACCGCCAGTTAATCGGTGGACCACGATTAACCAGTGGTTAATGGTGGGTCGGTTAACCGGCGGGTTGGGGGCGGTTCTACACGATTCGGGCAGTTCAAAATTTCAAATTAATACGGTTAACCGGCGATTCAATTCCATGGTTCAGGTGGTTCAATTATGGTTACGGTTCATGACGGTTAACGGTTCAAAAATTCTCTGAACTTTAACCAGACCGCCGGATTATGGTTTATAGGCGGGTCGAGCCGATTAGGCAGTGGGCTGAAACCGGCAGACCTAATTGACCCATGACCAAGACTATCCCTAACTAAAATCCAACAACAGGTAAGGCCCAAATTAACATGAACTTATCGTAATTACCCCAAACTCAATCATAATTATACTAACTTGATTCTAATTACCCCAAACTCAATCATAATTATACTAACTTGATTCTAATTACATGAATCAAACCAAAAATACATTTATAGGTGAAATATAAAGTTACAAAAGCTATGAATTTATGCAAGGGATAAGAAGTGGGAGACACCAATTAATTGAGCACCAAACTCCAAAAATCACAAAATGTTAAAGAATTTAAATGTTTAGGGTTATTGCCCTAGTTTTTTTGAAATTCATTCATAACAAAAACCTCTCTCTTATTAAAGAGAATGAGTATTTATAAGAAAAGTGGTTTGAGCAAGTTGGGTATTCCCCTTAGTTAGACCGAACCGCTCTTATTCAATTCGAACAATGGTTGAGTTATCATAAATTGACCCTTTAAAGAGGTTTGATTCCAAAATTAGACCTCCAAAATTCATTTGCAATTAATTTTAGAGTTTAGCAAATTTTAACTAAGGTTGACTTGGGGCTTTGCCCGAAAAATGAGTTTAAAAATTTTTTATAGCATACAATATCATAAATTATATTCTATTACATAATAATATTTTAATTTTTGTTTATATTTATAATTTCTTTACATGATAATAATAGTAATTTTTATTTTTATATCATGAAAGTAATAATTTTTTAATATTATATGCTAATAAACTTAAAAAAAAATTATAAATAAATCAAATTTTTAAAATAAAAATTATATTAATTTTATATTTTTTTAAAACAATAAATTGTTCATATAATTAACAAATATAACAAAATAAATAGATTTTAAAAAAATAATAAAAGCAAATAATGAGTAACTAACACAAATCTATGCATGTAATGCATATATAAAAACAATAGTTAATCAAAACGGAAAATTTAAAAACATCTCTAATGAAAAATAGTTACTCGTATTTAACGGTCACATCACAATGGAAAGATTTTATCTTCAATGTTAACGTTTATTTGATTGTCAAGTTAACACATCAAATAGACATTATCGAACAGAATTTTTATTTCTAGAAAGAAAAGAAATTTCTAAAAAAATAAATTTCTAAAAAAAAATTCCTGTCATATAATCTACACTTTCTATCATAATTTATATAAATTCAGTCGAATAATATCAACAAGTAATTTATTTTTTTTAGTTTTTTCTTAAATTGTTCAATTACTAATTAAAAAAAAAAAAAGATAATTCGTCGATAAAGGATGGGATAATTAACCCTTACCTTACCTTACCTTACCCGAAAGTTGATAAAAATCGGCAGTTATCCAAGAAGGTTGACAAAGGTTGACTACTGCGTAACTCGGGTTTAACACTTTAGGGCAAGACTTCCTTCTCCTCTCTGCTTTTGCGTTCCTTTGAGGCGAACCGAATCTCCCATACAAATTCTTGGTATGGCTCTTTGATTCCTTCCTAATACTTTGTTTAATTAATTACGTTGTATTTGAATGATTTTCGTTACTTTTTCCTTCTAAAATCTGATTTAATCGAAAACAATTTTCCTTTTAGCTGAGAGAATTTAGACGGGAAAGAAAAGTTTATCAGTGAGATCTGTTTTTACTGATTTTGTTCATCTTTATCGTAACAGAATACCCGACCAATTACTGATGGAGCTGTTATTTTTTATTTCTATAATTCTAATTGTAGGGTTTAAATATGGCTTTTGCAGATTAAGACATGTCAGAAGAGGTTGAATACCGTTGTTTTATTGGTGGCCTTTCATGGTCTACATCTGATAGAGGTCTCAAAGATGCATTTGAAAAGTTTGGTCATCTTGTTGAGGCCAAGGTATTCAATTCCCATATATATATATTTTTTTTGTTGATTGTTGACTCTCTCTTTCCTTTTTCTTTGCACATGATTTGATTTTTATTGGGGGAAAAATATGCATAGAATGAATAACGAGTTACAGTTGCTCTGCTTGTTTCTAAGTGTGATCGCTTGCAATGGAGGAATTTGGCCTTATAAATAATCAATATGGTTCAGAAAAGTGCCTAGTTAAAACTTGTAGTTGTGATCAGATAGAATGGATGACAAAAATATCTGGTCATGGAAGGCATATCTTATGATAAGTGGCTATTCTTATCAAAACTATGTTCTTATTATCTTGTTAAAAGTTGGATTTGTGTAATTTAAGATAGCAATGAACAGGGTGTTAATCTTTTTTTTTTTATTAGGTGGTGGTTGACAAATTTTCTGGACGATCTCGTGGATTTGGGTTTGTCACTTTTGATGAGAAGAAAGCGATGGATGAAGCTATTGAAGCAATGAATGGAATGGACTTAGATGGCCGAACTATTACTGTTGACAAAGCCCAACCTCAACAAGGTTCGGGAAGAGATCATGATGGTGATCGTAGCCGTGGGCGTGATCGTGATCAAAGCCGTGACAATGGAGGTAGACGTTCATCTGGTGGTGGAGGTGGAGGTGGAGAGTGCTTTAAGTGTGGGAAGCCAGGGCATTTTGCTAGGGAGTGTCCAAGTGAAGGGGCAAGAAGTGGTGGCCGATATGGAGGCAGAGATGAGAGGTACAGTGGTGGTGGTGGAGGAGGCGGGGGTCGTTATGGTCCTGATAGGAATGGGGATCGATTTGGTGGACGTAGCAGGGATTCTGGCAGTCGTGGAGGTCAAGGAACTGATCGACATAATCGTGATCGTAGTGGACCATATGAACGCCGTGGTTCAGGAGGTTTTCGTTCTGGATAGAATGATTACGTGCTACAGTATGCTGCTTATTACCTGACTCTACATGTCTTGGTCAGTCGGCAGAATGAGTTGTGTTCATTTGCAGCAGGGGAAGTGGAAACATTGGTTCTACTGTTTGTGAATTGTGGAAGGTTTATGTTTTATTTTTAAAAAAATAGTGTGGACTTGTTATCTTCATTGTTCTCTCGCTGGATCAATCAGTTTTATCTAGCTCTAAACATGGACAATTGTCCAGCTGTTTTCTTCCTAAATGCTGACTTACATGTTTTGGTTTGATAGATCTTTTTCTTGCTTTGACATGCACATTCAAGTTGGGTCTTATTCTCTTCAAATCCGTTACTGCAGCTGGGTTTCTTGTGACTTTTATGCATAGACAGCTTTGAAACCATAATCATCACCTTGCATAGGCATATACAATGACCTGCTGGCTTTTGGAGAATGAATGTTGAGTGTCCACCATTGGGTCTTTTTGTGGGAACAGAAGCAGTTTGATTAGTAAATTACCATTCGAGTTACCCTGTTTTCGCTGTCTTGTTGTTTTGGATGTGAATCGGGTAATTCTTTTTTCCTTATGCTGGCTGCATGCTAGTTGTTAATTTATGGTTTGTGCCCTATTAATATTATTAACGTTTTGGCAGGATGCTTGGCTATTTATGGCCACCATGATTGGGTTTCTTTGTTGCTAATTCGACATCATTTTTAAACTTTATATTACTGGGTCTTTGGGCTGCACAAGCTATCTACAGTTTCACTGAACTACTATGCCTTACTTGTGTACTACATCTACACTGAAAGAGATAGAAGAGCTCCATTTTTCATTACTATTGTGATGTTTAGAAGCTCATGACAGAGTTGAGTCGACGACTGCTGTCGTAGTATTATTTTCTGTGGAGGATTCTTTTGTTCTTGCATTTTCTTTGTACCAGGATGGATACTAACATATGAGATCATAGGTTTTTTGGCTAAAATCCAGAAACATTTTGAGCATTCTGTTTCTTACTAATATTTGGACGAGTTTACAGAACAATCTGCTTGTTTTTCTTAGCTTGATGTGATGATGGTCGGGCGCCCAGTTGTCGTATTGCTTTTTTAGTTCAAAAGAAAACCAATTTTTGTGAAAGATGCTATTGCTTGTCTGTTTCAGAATCTAGTTGAATTCATTGTTCTGTTAATGGATAAT
Organism: Croton setiger; assembly: GCA_948099555.1. NCBI lineage: Eukaryota > Viridiplantae > Streptophyta > Magnoliopsida > Malpighiales > Euphorbiaceae > Croton > Croton setiger. The sequence goes on from CANUEY010028856.1 coordinate 55,932, forward strand.
TGAATTTCCGTGCTTAATCTATTTATAATTTATGGATTCTGTCGAACCATATCCCTTTATTCCATCTCTCATCTCATCCTTTTTGTGAGGACTGAGAAGAACAATTATAGTTGTATATGCTGGCTGTTGCTAATAGCTGACTCTTTTTCTTGCAACTGAGTAGCTATCAAATTTAGACAGTCACTTTCAGATAACTTTACAAACTTCAGATACAATAAATATGATAAAAAGATGCCAGAAAAACTCCCAGTTCAGATGATGCTCATTTCATTAGCAAATTCTTGTACAAAAATAAGCTTAGAAGAAACCAAGTGGAGACGTTATTGTAAATATTAACTAAGAATGTAATTACAGCCATAATAATGATTAAACTATCCCAAACAGAACAATTTTCAGAACAGAGAATTGACTCTTGCTTCCCAGAAAAAATACAATTACATGCTCAGTATCTAAGGCTGCACTGTTGCATATGTGCACAGAAAATTGAGTGGTTGTTAGATGGATAAATGAATCTAACCTTGTCAGCTTACCCTCGAAACACTCTTCTGCATTAAAACAAGGGAACTCGTCTACGTTACAACAAAGCAAACAAACTCTCTTCTCGATCCCGAAACTACAATACAAACTCTCTTCTCGATCCCAAAACTACAATACAACAGCTCCCCATGAGGCCTTCACTGCTACCTAACTTAACCAAAAAGCTTTGCTCATGTTCTCTGCATAAGATTATACTACTAAGATCTTCAACTATCAAAGAATCCAGGTCCTGCCTTTGAAAGAAGTTCCTTGCCAGCATCCTTTCCCATCATAATCATATCAGCAAGAGCATAAGGGCCTTTTCTGGAGGTTTCAAGTACTGAAATACAACAGAATATTGGTAAAGGGAATAAATTGAGTGTCATAAAAGAGCAAATAGATGCAAAGAAATAAAACAAACCGCGTGTTCCATCAGGGGAAGCAACCAGCCCTTTGAATAAGCAATTGCCGCTCTCATCTTTGCGAGCATACCCAGCAATTGGAGTACGGCATGACCCATCCAAGGTTTCAAGGAAGGCTCTCTCACATGCGACCGCTAACCGTGTGTCTTCATGGTTCAATGAAACTAGGTAATTAGCCTGCAAATAGATAGACAACAATATGTTTTAAAAATGTGAATCCTGTTCTAGTTCATATGAAATTTAAATGGGAAGTCTTGGGAGATAATTCAACTCAAAGAAAGATTGATAGCAATGCTCTATAAGATCTATCATCAAACCATATAGCAGCCAGTAAATTGATCAAGACATCAAGTAGTGGAAACCAACAATAGCAATCCTAGAAAATATCATCCAAAATATTGCAATACTACATTGTTGCCACTCATGTAACACCAATTCCGCACAATTTAATGTTCAATTACTAAATCAAGTTCAACCAGAAGTACTTGTTTATCCAATCGCCATGTACATTAAAGACACATGCCCTGCTACTGCAACCATACTTCTTAATTTGAATTGTATTCTCTAGCTTATCTTTCCTTCATATTTTACTTCTCTTTCAATTTTAATCTATTATTAGTTGTCCACTTGAGCTAAAACTATTAAATTTTAGTGAGACTTAAAATGAAGGAATTTTTTTTTTTTGTGTTTTAAATTGACAATTAAAGAATTCAAACTAAAATAAAGCTAGAAAATTTTTAGCACCAGAAAAGAGCGGCCAAGTCCAAAGTCTAAACCATGACCAAATTTACGCTAAACGCTTCTTATATTAAATTTTGGCGTTCTAAGCCTCTCCAACTCATGCTACATATATCAACTAAGGGACATGTTTAGGATGTGCTGGCATTTGGATGTACTATTCACACAGACAAGAATATTAAGCAGGGAGAAAGGTATAAGCGCACCATTTTATCATCGTTGGTTCTACAGGCAATTCCTATTGCCCCTTGAGCAACTGCTGGTAGCATTTCATCAATTGAAAGAATTGAAGTTACATTTTCCGTCATATTTAATCGTTTAAGTCCAGCTAATGCCAATAGAGTTGCTTGTACCACCCCATCATTAAGTTTCCTCAGCCGTGTCTGAACATTCCCTCGAAAATTCTCCAGAACCTGTCACCACAAATCAACTAAAAGCATAAAGAAACTGATGTTATTGACCAAATATACCAGATAACCATCGGAATGATATCAAAAGTCGAAGGTGGAATTTTCTAGGATTTTCTTTAATTAGTATAGTTTAATAGATATCTCAGCAGCTTTCCATCCAAAAAAGAATCTGAAGATTAGTCCTAACAAAAAAGCATTACAAGACACCATAAATTATGCTTACACCAAGTGAAGGATATCTATGGAGTATTTGTGACTTTCTTCTGAGAGAAGCAGTACCAATTACACTCCCAGCTTGAAGCTCAGCTAGTGATGATGCACTCAAAGAAATAAATGCATCTCTAACATCCTCTCGTGGGAGGTTGCAAGGAAGAATGGTCTTTTCTGGTAAATATGTAGGGACATCTTTCATTGAGTGGACTGCAATGTCAATATCGCCATTGATCAGTGCCTCATCTATTTCTTTTGTAAACAATCCTTTACCACCTATGTCTGCAAGTGGCTGACTTAATATCTTATCTCCTGTTGTCTTTATTATAACAATTTGAATTGCCCCTTCTTCAGCTAGCTCTGAATGTGCCGCTATGAGCTTATCCCGTGTCTCATGAGCCTGAGCAAGTGCTAGTGGGCTGTCATGCACAGACAAAGAATATCACTTCAGAATAAATAAATAAATAAAAAAATAGCACAAGAATTAGAAAAGACAAAAAGAAATGCTTAAAGTCAGATTATCAAAATGAAGCACCTATACTATCTTTGCTCTTAGAAGGATATAAATCCATACTTCCCAGACACACTTAGTAATTTTTTCCCTTGAGGATGCTAACAAACTTCGTAGATAGTGGTGCAGATCTAAAAAGGGTTAATATAACATACACATAAAACCTCTACTAGATAGGTAATTGGGCATGGAATTCCCTTCCATGCTTCACAGTTAATAATTTTATATTAAATTGTAGAATGGATGAAGATAAATTTTTGAAACCTGAGTACTTTGAAGAAAACGAATTGCATGAAAATTAAAGTTGAGATAGGAAAATTGAATGATTTCAAACATGAAGTGAGGAGATCCAAGCGCCAAAAAAACAAAAAGATGAATTCTTTGAAAGAGCAAGTATATTGCAAATTGAGGAGTTTAAGAAAGTGAAGTTCAAAAAGAATTTGATCTGCAATAAAGTTAAAGGAAGATGCAACTCAAAGAAATCCGAAAATTCTATGTATAGCAAGATCGGTTAGTATAGTCCATTACATAAATACATAAACTGCCAAAATTTGGGGAAATTAATTCTAGAAATATCAACAAAATCCAAGAAATTTTGAAGTATTACATTACAAAAAGGCTAGGTAATCGAAGTTACTCGAATCATAAAGCAATTGAAATAATAAACTTTGGAGTCAAAAGATGAATGAAAACTAGCTATGCCACTCACTTGAATACAATAGAACAGAGGAGGATGAGAGGTAAGTAAAGATTATATATGCACTGTAACAATTAGCAGCAGCAATGATTCAAATGATAAAGCAAAAAAAAAAAAAAAACTAAATGCTCACTTGAAAAATCGAAATCAAAATCAAACATGATTACCAATTCACAAAAATTAGAAGGTACATTGAAACACAAAAGTTTGATAGATCGAAAGAGTAATACCTTCCTCTAGTGCCAATTCTTATGACAGCAAGTTTAGAATCCTTGGTTTGCTGTTCAGCAATAACTGAAGCTCTTATAACACCCGAATTGCGTCTCCTCCTGATGCAATTTGGAAAAGAGAACCCAATAACTGAAACAGACCCACTATTGCGAAAGCTAAATGGAGAAGAAGCATATTGAATTGTGACGGGAACTTGGTTTGTAGATATGGAAGCTAGAGTCTCCATTGTCGTTGAATACAGGAAATCAAAGCTAAAGAAGATGATAGGAGTAATGGGTTATTTTGTTTGTCTGATCCCGCTGGATAGGGTAGTTTGGATATCGTTGCAGGATATGGTAAATATCATCTTAAGCACTTAAACTGCAATTACTTTTCAATTTGGGTTTTTTTTTTCTTAAACAATAACCGAAATTGGTTAAATGACATTTGTATTGTAAATTATAGACTAATTATTATGATGATTAGAGAAGAGAATGAATTATGATTAGAGAGTATACCTCTTCTTTCAATTTGTTATTGTATTTATATAACCCTAATAAATGGACATATCCCTAATATATTCGGGAACTCAGCTCTTTTCTTTGGTTGTATTCGGGACAAAAATTTAGTTAAGGAAAAATAATACACAATGTTAAATTTTGAAGCATATGAATTTTCTCCTCGCTTATGACAATGTCTTTAAGTTGCCACATAATGATATTGTATCTCAACTTCTCTCAAATGTTACAGTTGGTAGTGTCTTAGTGAACAAATCTACCGAACTATCACTTATCCAATTTGGTAAACATGTATTTCACCATTCTTTTGAAGAAAGAGAATTATCATTGAATTTGAAAAGAGAATTATCATTGAAACAGGATTAGGGTTTTGCTTAATCTAATTAATGATTGATTTCTAAAAAAAAATGGAATAGATGATTAAAGTGAGTCTGGTAAATCTAAACGTTACTTAGGTGCAATACTCAATAACGAAACTTATTCCCTTATCCTAAAGTTGTAGTTTCGGAATTTGCTTTTCTGCTAAAAATGGAGTCAATTGGAATTTTGAAAAGAAATTAAAACTTGTTAACAAAAGGTGACGACTCTAAAACGTTTTATAAGACTGATTAGTTTAACATTATTCATCCAAGTATTTTATCACCGCTTTCACAAATACAAATATCCAGAGTTTGAGAATTTTCATGAAATTAGCCATTCTAAAAGCTAACAACAGTTCTTAAATTGATGACTCTACTGGAAATTTTACATTCAAAGACTCACCGGTTTTAATAAATCTAGTTTGGATTGCAATTAGGAATTAACTCACATAACTTAATCAATCTTTTCTTTATAAATTTCAAATTGAATGAAGGAAATCAATACCGCTTTTGGAATCCATTAATTGCTTGTTTGATTTATAGCTTTCATTCTCAACTATTTTAGGATTTGTATTCATACTATAGCATCTTCTATCTTTGTTCTATTCAATTCACTCATCGATAAAGTTATTAGTGCGACTTGTATTTCCCTTTCATTTTACCGGATCCAAATACTAGAATATTGATAATTCTTACTACACATAAGTCTTGTACCATTTGGTATGTAAAAGGTTATACCTTATTAAGCCAAAGTCTCACTTATCTAACCTAGGCCTGTCAAATTGGACTTAACCAACATATAGTCAACCATAACTACTTTTACTTGGGAAATCACCTTTTTCTATATGATGTTATTATGGTACATGAAACCGTGAATGATATTATGTTAAGTCAATCTCAAAGTCCCTTACTAGTCATCGAGACTAGCCCTAGGTAACATATGTCTTAATTCAATCAACTGAGTTGTGTATAAGAGAAATAAGGTTGGAAATACATGCATTTCCTACCTCCCATCCCTCTATTTTTTATGCTCTATGTACATGCATCATGTAACGTATTGTATTTTTTAGCCATACACTTAGAATTGATTATTTTCATGACATATTAGTCTTAACTCTGTAAAAAAATTATGACTTGAGATAGTTTATTCTAAAAGTACAAATTAAGTCAGAACAATATATTTATTCAGTTTTTTAAGGGTAGTAGTAAAGAACAATCATATATGTAACAAAAAAAATAAAAATAAATCTCATGTTTGAGATTATCTGCCTCTCAAGGCAAAAAGTAAGGTCAAATAAGAGAAAATAATTAATTGGAAAATTCAAAAGGGTCAGTTAATAATAAAATCCTACTTAAATGTGTTGATCCAAATATTTTGTCTACTCATCATAAACTATTGGAAATTTGCATTCTTTGTGGAAAAGTTCACAATTTAGAGAAAATTATCAAGAGGCATAATCCATAGAAATCTCACACCCGTGGACTTAGCATGAAATTTGGGTAGAAATTCCCATAATGACGATGACAGATTTCACGTCTTGTGGAAATTCAGACATATAGATCTACGACTCCGACCTGCCCATTTAACAAACATTTTGGAATATATCCATGCCTTGTGGATTCAGAAAGACAGTTCCACAATCCTTGTTCCAGGACATGCAGATTTATCATTAAATTTAGACAGAAATTGCTACAATCCCTATGAAAGATTTCTACAAACCAATTGGTGATGCAAATTATCAAGATTCTTTCTCATTTGGTTATAAATCTCTTTTGAAAGATTTTAGAACTTTATTTAATTATATGTCATATATGTCATGTAATATGATTGTTGCTTCAGGTAATGTTGTTTGTTGCCCATATCTTAATAACTAAGGGTGCATTATTCATTTGTGGCTCAAGAGGGTGGATTGATATATCCTCCTTCTATTGTTGACTTATTGCTTTGGAGTGATAAAGTATCTTACTATTTTTGATAAAAATATAGAAATAAATAAATAAAATTTAAAAAGAAAATGTAAAATTGAACAATAATTACCTAACATTATACAAACGCCCGGAAAAAAGATTTATACTATATTTTTTCTTTTTTTGCAGAAAAAGATTTATAAATAAGAACTTAGGGATCAAAGAAAGTCTAATCAAAAGGTAAAAGAAGAATTTTAAGCATAATCAAAAGATAAAAGGAACAATTTCAAGGTCATAGTTGCAATAACAAATAATTTAATGGATTAACAAAGCATGTGGAAAGTGGGCTATGGCCATGGAATTGCATTTCTTTGACTTTGAATAACAAACACGGCAGTTGACTTAGAAATTAAAACAGCCTTTTCTCTTCTCTTCTTAAATCTTGCCTGTTTTCGCCATAGACTCAGTCTTCTTCTCTGCTCTCCTTCCTCTTCATTTCCATGAAATTGTTTTTCTTTATTGCTTTTCTAAAAAAGTCTTCTTATATTAGCTTAGTACTCTTACAAATGTAAGATTTTCTTTTTCTTTCCTCTGAAGCCCAATCATTAGAATCAGGTAGGTAGTTCAGAGAAGAAACAAATTTTAATTTGGTGGGTTTGAATTTGAACTGGTAAAACCCCACTTTACAAAACGTATGAATTTTTGTGTCAATTCAGAAAATCAACTTTTGATGTTTGTTTCTTTCTTGATTGAAACCTGAGCATAGTCATAGCAACAAAAAGTTTTGTCTTTTTCGATGGGGAATTGCTGGGGTTCTCATTCTAAAGCTACTGCTACTAATGTTAATACACCTGCTACTACGGATCATCTCAGTTCAGGTAAATTTTAAAACCATTTATGTTTTGCTGTATGTTTGAGACTCTGATTTAAACTTTTGATAAATCCTGTTGTTGTTTTGTTTTCTTGGTCTAATCATTGGTGGTTCTTCTTTCAATCTTTATAGATTGAAATACAATTAGTTTAACTACTGTGTTGCGAGTTAAGTGTGTTGATCTTTTCAGTTTTGCTATTTAATTTCTTAATAAGTTCTTATAAATTTTAATGATGGGTTGAATTTTTTTGATGCAAATTTGAATAAAATTCTTGCTGTTATGCTTGTTCAACTTCTTGTGTGTATTTGTTCATATCTTTATTTTGCTTTTATTTTCTAATTATCATGTTCATTCAAAGTTCCACCTATTTTAACTTAAAATTATGTTGATTGAATCCTGAAATAACAGCAGGGATTTCTCAGACTACTAGCAATACAGCATCTTCTCGGAGCAGCAACACAGTGTCTTCTCGGAGCAGTAACACTGTGTCTTCTCAGGGCAGCAATGTCTCTGGTAATGGCCAGTTCCCCGCGGGAAATGGCACTGAGGCCCTTCCAACTGGGCAGATCTTGCCCACGCCCAACTTGAGGATATTTTCTTTTGCCGAACTAAAGACTGCCACCAAGAGTTTCAGGCCTGATACTGTGCTAGGAGAGGGTGGTTTTGGTAAAGTCTTCAAGGGTTGGCTTGAAGAGAGGTCTACAGGGAAGAGTGGAAGTGGAAATGTAATTGCTGTCAAAAAATTGAATTCTGAGAGCTTTCAAGGATTTGAGGAGTGGCAGGTAATTCAACTCAATTAGAAAGTTTCTATTTCGATTCCCATTACATTTATTAGTTTTTGGCAGTATGAAATGCCATTTATTTCTACCTTAAATTTTTGTTTTCTGTCTTTTATGTACATGGGAGGGTAAGGAGTTCTGTAACTGTTAACTGTGAACTAAAACTGAAGCAAGTTCTCATTGTCCACTTGCATTGGTAAATGGGCTTAACTGGCTACTTGAAACATGCAACAAAGCTTACTCTTTATCAAATTTTAGACAATTTTACTGGAATGTATTAGGCACCATTCAAACACAACGACGCTATACAACTTCTTTTTCAGTTCAATTTACTTTGGATGCTGGTCCTTTTTAATCCCTCTATGTCTCTCTCTCAAAACCAACTTACATAAAAATGATTTCTTGCACATTTAGTTTGCCTGTTTACAAAAATAATGTACATGCATATGTAATTAGATGGTATTCTTGATTGAAAAAGATGTAATCTATACTCTTATGCTTCATTACATTACCAGCATCCTCAAAATTTGTTGTTATTAAAATATTTTTGTGAAAGTTTGTTTAGTTTCACAACCGTCCATTTGGTTTTGCAGTCCGAAGTAAATTTTTTGGGAAGGCTTTCTCATCCTAACCTTGTAAGGCTAATTGGATACTGTTGGGAGGACAAGGAGCTTCTTCTGGTTTATGAATTCATGCAAAAGGGGAGCCTTGAAAACCATCTATTTGGAAGTAAGATCTAGTAAATAATTTTGTTTGAATTAATTGAGTCCTTTCCTGGAAAATGAACCTCACATTGAATAATAATAAAATAACAGTAGAACTTATAAATTATAATGTAATGAGTGGTGCAAAACTAGTGTAGGACAGTTGGTGTTGGTGTAGATAAGTTTCCTCACTTGATTACTTATAAGCTTACATGTATATGCATGGCTATGATGACAGTGTAACTAATTACGCTCAGCAAAATGACTTAAGTTAATTGAGATCCTTCAAGTTTTGTTTTACATTGTGCATTTAACTTGCAGGGGGTTCAACTGTTCAGCCACTTCCATGGGAAATACGGCTCAAAATTGCTATAGGAGCAGCACGAGGCCTTGCTTTCTTACACACTTCTGACAAGCAAGTCATTTACAGAGATTTTAAGGCCTCAAACATACTGCTGGACGGGGTAGGGTGCTTTATGAAATACCTTATTATGCCTTATTTATAAAAACACAAACCATGCCTATTCCTTATTACATTGCTCACTATGATTTATATCTTCCTGTATTCCCTCCATCTCTCTCTTTTTTCTGTTACGTCATGGAGCACTAGTAATATAATGTTTTGCAATTAACTGACGTTAGTGAAAGTAAAATATCATCTTAGCTGCTTGAATTTTCTTATTGCAGTCTTATACGGCCAAGATTTCAGATTTTGGTTTGGCAAAATTGGGGCCTTCAGCAAGTCAATCACATGTGACAACAAGGGTGATGGGCACATATGGCTATGCAGCCCCCGAGTATGTGGCAACAGGTAATGCTCCTTATCTCCTTCACTCTGAGAGACTAATAAATGATCTCGCTCAAGCTTTCAAAGAAGATTCAGTAGTGTTCGACAACCTTCAAAGCTACTTGAGCCAAATAGTACATTTTGGGAACCTTATATAACTTTCATTTTTTTTTTTTTTGTAACAGGGCATTTATATGTAAAAAGTGATGTCTATGGCTTTGGTGTTGTCCTGGTTGAGATCTTGACGGGCTTGCGAGCACTTGATCCAAATCGTCCAAGTGGGAAACATAATCTAGTTGACTGGATCAAACCATTTTTATACGATAAAAGAAAGTTGAAGAGCATCATGGATTCTCGGTTAGAAGGCAAGTATCCTTCAAAAGCAGCATTTCGGATCGCACAGCTTGCGATAAATTGCATCGAATCGGAACCAAAGCATCGGCCATCTATGAAAGAAGTTGTGGAAACACTAGTAAGGATTGAAGCAAGTAATGAGAGGACAACAGAGCCTAGAGTTCGATCAAATCGTTCTACAACACACCCACACAATCCGCAACCTTTGCAATATCGTTCTCCTCTTCATCCGAGGCAGGAGGCGCACCGAGCATATCAACAATCGCCACGAGTGAGATAAAATTGCTGCTAAGTTAGCATACATTCTTGAAACTATACTGATTGTTTATGTATTAAAATGTTTGCCATTTTAATCATTAGTGAGTTTGTACGGTTATTGTAATAGTGTAATTATTATGATAGGAATGCAGAGTTAAGGGGTATACTTATATTTAGCCATTCATTTAAACACCTCCAGAATTAGAATTCACTGCAATTTTCATTGCTTCAAAGTGTTTGTATATATCACATTATGAAAATTTTTTGTGGGGTAGATATGAGCACTTGATGTTGTTAGTTGCATTCTTGTGGAAATGAAATCTTTTATATTCAACTTTGATTGCCTTAAATTTCAATGCTTTTCAGAGAAGTGTATGGGAGAAAAAAAAAAAAAAGATTTCATTTTTTATTAATATTAATATTATTAATATTATTATTATTATTATTATTATTATTATTATTATTATTATTAATAAATGCTCCTCCATTTAGACAAGGTCATGGGCCGGTTAAGCCCACTTGGCCCGTTGCAAAACCTTAACCGACCGAACCGTAACCGGAACCATGGTTAAGGTTTAAGGATTTTTTGAACCGTTAACCGTTACGAACCGTAACTGTCCATGAACCATCCAATCGAACTACCGGTTAACGGTTTTTTTTTTTAAAAAATAAAATAAAATAAAAATAATCGGCCGAATCACCGGTTAACCGGACCGCCATGGCCCGCCGATAAACCGGCGAACCGGTTCAACCTTAACCGTGGCCCGGCCCGTGGCCATGACTACCTCCGTTCGAGGATGACAACCATATTGTATTTTTTATTTTCCCACAAAAATTGTCATGTTGTTGAGATAATATTTCATTTTTTATAGTACAATTATGTTAAAAAATATAGGATAATTAATTCTAATTAGCATTTAAAATGAATTCAAGATATAAATATAAATATTTTAAATGAAATAATTATTATCTACAAAATGTTATAATAATAAATGGGTATATAAAGAATTTTTTTATTATTTCCAAAATAAAAAATGTGACTATTATTCCAGAACATAAGATATATAAATATAACAATATGTCTTATTCAAGTGCATGCTAAATTTTGGGTAAAAAACTTTGTTTAGCTTCCTAATATTTGTGAATGATGTAGACCTTATAATTTGAAAAACTCATAGGCTCGTTTGCAAGGGAATGGGAATTAGAAACTAATGTTTGTATATGGTATAGAACATGGAATGGAGTAAAAAATTAACTCATGACTAAAATGCACTCATATTATAGTTTTAATGTACTTTATAATAAATTCAAATTTTCTTTTTTTTATTAATATAAATTCTTGAAATTATTTTTATTATTCTTTTCAAAAATATTAATTTTAAAAATTATATAAACATTTATATTTTCAAGTTCATCTATTTTATTTGATGTATAAATATGAACAAAATTTATTGTTCTAACCATTTTCATTGTTAAAATTATTGTTTTGCTATTACCATTCAATTACAAATTACTCAATTAAATAAATGCAATTAGATGGAAAAAAAAAATTAAACTACATAATGATTTATAATTAAAGAATAATATTAATTAAAGAAAATCAAATATTACACCAAAGTATAATATAATTTTTTGAAACAATATTAGTATGGAACAAAAATATGCTCATTCTTAATTTTGTCCAACCTAGTATGACCCGCATTCATCTTAACATTCTCATTTCTGCTAGTGCCCCACACTCACTTTCATAGAGCATTGCTGGTCATACCACAATCCTAAACAATTTGTCTTTCTAGAGGTATTTTTTTGTCATGTAGGACTCCTGATACATCCTTCCACTTCATTCATTCTACTTGTATTTTGTGGGTCACATTTTCCTTTAAATGATCATTCTGAAGCACAGAACCCAAATACTTAAATTGCGTGGATCTCGGTACCACGACTCCATCCAACTTAACCTCATGTTTTTGCTTTTTCTTTGAGATGACTCTTTTATTTATCTTTTTCCTTATGTTGATGATATGCTACTAACTTCAAAGAATAAAGAAAAATTGAGAAGTTGAAGAATAAGTATAATAAAGAATTTGAAATGAAATATTTGAGCAGACTTTGTCTAACTCAAAAGCAATATCTGAGAAAGGTATTAAAGCATTTTGGTATAGATGACAAGACCAAACTAGTTAGTACACCTCTTGCTCCTCATTTCAAACTTAGAATAGCTTAGTCGCCAAAGAATGATGCAAAATTGGAATACATGTCAAAGGTTCCCGGGTATTTTGATGTATGTTTTGGTATGTACGAAGCAAGACATTTCACAAACAATTAGAGTTGTGAGCGGGTACATGCATGATCTTAGCAAGGAGCATTGGCAAGCAATGAAATAGATTCTATGGTATCTTTTGAACACCGTGAATGTTGGGTTGTTTTTAAAAAGAATAAGAAAAATGGTCAACATGTAGTCGAATATTGTGATTCCTATTATGTAGGTAGCATTGGCAAGCAATGAAATAGGTTCTATAGTATCTTTTGAACACCATGGATGTTGGGTTGTTTTTAAGCAGAACAATAAAAATGGTCAACGTGTAGTCGAATATTGCGATTCCTATTACGCACGTGATTTGAATAAACGTCGATTAACTACTAGTTATGTTCACACTTGTAAAAATACCAGTAAGTTGGAAGTCTACTTTACAGTCTACGATAAAGGCAGAATATATGATAGTTACAAAGGATGTTAAGGAGAAAATTTGGCTTCAAAGGATGCTTAGTGAATTGGAAACTTTGCAGAACAACATTATTGTTTGTACATTATGATAGTCAAAGTGTTATTCATTTGGCAAAGAATGCAACTTACCATGTAAGAACAAAGCATATCGACATTAGGTTTCATTTTATTAGAGAAAGGTTAGGTACAGGTCCAGAAGATTCAAATCACTGAGAATCCTGCTAATATAATGACTAAGGTGGTGACAACTGTCATACAATTGATCAACATTGTTAAATGTTGAAGCTCGACGTTGCAAACCGCATTTGAAGACACTACAACTTTACAAGAGAACAGAAGTTTGCAGATGTGGAATTTTCGCCGAGGGGGAAATTGTTGGTTGGATGACTCAAATTAAATGGAAAAAGAAAAAAAAAGCTTGGTTTTGCTAAAACCATGAATGAGAAAAACATGGAAATGCATAATATTTCTTAAGTTCAATTCACCCCAACTTTTTCTCTCCTTATTTATTTGGAACAAAACCTTGTTAAATTTGGTGTTCTCTTTTGTTTAGTATTTTATTTATTTAATAACTATTTATTAATTCACAAATTTGTTTTAATTAGTGGAAAAAACTCAATTTCCACAATAAAATAAGCACCTATAAATCTCACCAGTTAAATAAAATCACAAATTTTTGCCTTTCACATTTATTGATATGATCATTTTTAGGATCTCTCCTTCATCCATGTGAGTTTTAGGACATAAATTACCTTATCATCAAATCAAACAAGCAGAATCTGAAAGAAAATTAAGCTGTTCAGTTGCGAAGCTTCACTGATAGTCATCTACCAAAAAGTGAGATTAGCAGATCAGAGTATTATTAATAAACGAACTGTGATTGTCAAATGAAATGATTTAGCTATTGGAATGATGATTAACTAGTCATCCAAATAGCAAGATCACCAACCACCACATTTCTCCAATAATGCTAGAAATGATCTTGCTCAAGCACGACCACAATGCAAATCCCTGCTCCTAGAGACCTTAAGACAACTTATTTAGTTCAGCAAAACATTAATGAAAGCATAAATTTCAGGGATTGGTCATTCAAGATTATTCAAACACTAATATTTATATTATAATTAGTTTCTCCAGAAAATATATGATTAGCAAACAAAGCTTAAAAACCCCAAACCAGAAGAGAAAATCCCAAGATTTCAATTTCAAGCCATAATTAAAAGGAATTGAAAAAAGTTGTAAGGATTAACGAGATTCTTCCACTTACATTTGCACTGATCAGGAGTTCTACGATGTCCTCTTTCTCTCATTTTAGCACTAACAATCTCCCGAAGCGCTTTAGTCCTCTTTGTGATTGTGAAATCTTTCTCTAGCTCTGCTCGAATAATCAAGTCCTTCCACTCTTGTTTTCGTCCACTGTAACTGTTGATGCTGAGAGCTTCTTTCTCCTCCTGACACTGACGGCGACATTTCCTCCGTCCACTGTAACTGTAACTGGCAACGCGGTGACTTTTGCCGGAGATCAAGGGATGAGAGAAAAGAGGGACAAAGCGAGTCAGTGAGCAGAAATAATGTCAAGGGCAGAATATGAAAGATGATAGAGGATAGTATTTGACTTCCGTAAAAAATAGGCCGCGGTGAAACTTTTTTTACAGTTCCCCCAACAAACAACAGAATTGAAACAGGGTAAAAGCTAGCGGTACACGTCGCCCATTAATGAAACGTGTCCGACTCCCATAAACTCAAAGACGACAAAACATTGCAGATATTTACCGATGTTTTGTTAATATAGTCAAAATTACTCTGCAACTAACCTTTTCTTTTTCTTTTTATTATATAAACAAATTTGAATTCCGGAAAGGAAAGGACAGGGAAGCAAAGGAAATGGCGTATTCCTTGCGTTGCTTCTCTATACCAGTATCTCTATTACAGGCAAATTTTCTTTGTTCCTTGGAAATTGAATTAATTCTAATGGATTTCGACTTTTGATGATCAAAAAATATGTTATTATGCTTGAGTTCCTTGATATGGTTATTACATGTTATGTTACTTTGTTGATTTCAATTACTTGTTTCTAAATTTTACTGAACCGAGCATTGACTGGTTGCTGCAGATAATTTTTGTTGCATCTTTACTATGTGCAATGCAGATTGGATTTTGGTTCGTCAATGGGTAAGCCTTCTTCTTGTGTAGTAATATGTTCTTTTTCCCCAAAAATTATATAGAAGAGTAGTTTTTTTACGTTTATGTTTGGTCTTTTGGATTTCTTTCATTTTCTGGAATTCATGAGAGCATGCTTATCTGGTGCTGGGCTGGCCTGCTGAGTGTTACTTTGATTGGTCATCTATGTTCTCTGATCAATTCTTGATTGATTGGTGGTCTTGTTTCTCTCTTGTAATATAACAGAACTACTATTTAGCAAAATCAGTTATATTTTAATTAATGAATTTGTCTTTTAAATCTTGCCGGTGGTCTTGTCTTATGTTTTTCTAAGCGGCAAGCATAAATCCTCTAAAGCAGTTGTTTGGTGCAAGTTGTTGTTGTTGCCATATTTCAAGCTCAGTTTTCATTTACATAATAGAGTTTTAGATCTAATGGAAGCAAGTTTTAGTTTTCCAAACTAGTAAAATGTGTAGATTATCTTAATTTTTTTTTATGGGTAGTACTGGTATATTGACAGGGAAAGACATGCTAAAGAATATTGTGCAATGTATGATATTTGTGGAGTGCGCAGTGATGGAAAGGTTCTGAATTGCCCTTATGGTACTCCATCTAAGAAGGTTTGCTGATTCTTTCTGGTTAAAGTCTCATGTTCTGAATCCAAATGAGTTCTGTACATTACTCACCATGATAGACCTAATAATTTATGTCACATGGCTTCACTTTACAGCCTGATGAACTTTTCTCAGCTAAGATTCAAAGTTTGTGCCCAACAATAAGAGGAAATGTTTGTTGTACCGAGGCTCAGTTTGATACATTACGGGGACAAGTGCAACAAGTAAGACCTCTATCTCTTTCTTGACATTATGTCTATTTGTGGTTTGAACAAATACCAGAAATATGGTTGACACATGCATATATTTGATTGAATTGAACTAGTGTCACCTGTTGTTGTGAATTTGAGCAGAGCTGTTGGGGGCAGCAATACCCCCCTCCATCTCCTCCTCTTCCAACCCTAAAAGCTACCAAAACAAAGAGGAATTCAAATTGGAAAAAGACCTTAACTTTTCAGGACATGTTATTTGAATCTATGTTTTCTGAAAAATAAATGCGTTTATCCCCATTGCTTTTTGTAAAATTTTATTTCTTATTCTATGACATTTATCATTCATATCTCTCAAGTTTTCTTAAATAATATTTTGTCCCACTTCCCCCTCTTCTTAAATTTTGTTCTCATACATTTCTATTCTCGGTCTCTTTGAACATTGATCTGCTCTCATTGATGTGTATGCTCGCTTGGAGATTAGATTTCTCAATTTCTTACTAAATGTCTACAATAATAATGAAGAAAGCATCCATTGTCTATTGTTGACTTTTCTTGAGGATATTATGTTCTTGCAATTGGCATATTTCTTCATTAATATTTGCATATCATAAATTGTGTGGATTTTTTTCATTTATTTTTTATTTTTGCATGTTATGGTATATCTCACTCATGATAGTTTTTAGGAGTGTTGTTCAATCCAAGGTGTAGCACATGTTTGCTCATATTATTATTATTTATGTCAGTGTTGTGAAGCCTGATGCTTTTTGCCTTTCATTTAGGTCACATAGGATGATTTGGATTCTCATAAGTTTATTAGGTATTATAGGATAACGTAGTTTTGCTAGTATTATTCTGGGATTTTTTCTGGTGCCCTTATTATTGTTATTTTTTATATTAAATTTATCTTTTCCTTTTCATGTGATTTTGTAGGAGATCTCTCCTCCTCCCTTTCATCTTAATTTTGCTCAATAAACCTTCTTAAAGCAAATCTCAAAATTCTCCAACTTTTATTTCCTTAGACAAATTTTTAAATCATGGGTGTTGTTGCAGGCAATTCCTTTCCTTGTGGGTTGTCCAGCATGCTTGAGGAACTTCTTAAACCTTTTCTGTGAGCTATCTTGCTCCCCAAATCAAAGCATGTTCATTAATGTTACTTCTACGTCTGAGGTGAGGCCTGCTGATCAAAGATAATATAAGGATATGTATTCCTCATTTATTTGATTTTATCTCATGTTTCCCCATTCAGATGACTTATGCTTCTATTGAATGATGCTGACTATGTGATTTATTGATTCTCATTTGCTCCCTATTACATTAATTAAAAATGAGCACTCAGCAAGTTTATTTCCAATGTTAATTGAGGGCAAATACTATGTTTATTCTAATCATGATTTCCTGTCTTATGCAATTTCTCGTGTTATGTACTCATGGTATTTTATTGATATATTCCTTTGAACAACTTCTATTGATAGTTCCCACCTATTATCATGGCTCTTGGTTGTTCTATGCTTTTGTATTTCGTCCAAAGATTTTGCTTTGATGTTTCTGCAAAATGACAATTTGATGAAAATTTTGTGATCTAGAAGTTCACTGTTACATATGATTCTATTCCATGTTTTTATAGCCATCGTTTGTATGTTATGTTTTAGATCACCTATTATTATCATTGCCATTATTCCAGGTTGCTGGTAATTTGACTGTGGATGGTATTGACTATTATTTATCTAAAACTTTTGGAGAAGGAATGTATGATTCTTGCAAAGAGGTTAAGTTTGGGACAATGAATACACGGGCGATAGAATTTGTTGGAGCTGGTGCCAAAAATATTAAAGGTGACCTGCATTCTCATTAGTTGGATTACAAGTATTCATCACGATACTTTTGCTATTTAACCTTGACCCTGCAATTAGTGGTAAAACCGCAATGTTCTTTCTTAGCATATATTTGAGGAACAACATGAGGGGTGTGAAATTATAGAAAGAATTTGCGATTTCCATTTTTAGCATATATGTTGGAAATTGGTCTCCTCAATGAAAACATTATCTATTTTTCTACTTTAGTTATTTATTTGTTTGAGACTTTGAAATTGTTGCCTAGTACGAGTTGATTGAATGAAGCTTAAAGTGCATGCTTATGTTGATCTATTACAATTTTAACCCCATTTGTAAGTCATTTTATTGTGGTAGCATTACCCTAGCTTGGTTTCTTTTGATTTCCAAGGAGAAACTTCAGCTAGAAGCTTATGCTTCTTTAACTAGGGACTACTAAGAATTCGAGAAAAGGACAATGTAGATTTAGTGAAAATTGAACATGTTATGTCAGCGAACTTGCTTTATGATCATATAATTGTTTATCTAAACACGGCATGCCATGTCACACTGCAATTTTGTACATCCTAGTGAACACAAATGGACCCAATGATGTGTATTACTTGTTATATTTCCAATATTATGCAAGAAAGCAAGTTTTAACAACCTTTACTGGCAGTTTCTTTCAAAAAAAAAAAAAAAAGGACCTTTTATGGCTCTCTGCTATGTAAATTTTCCTCTTGTATAATCATTTGATGGTAGTGAAATTCTAATGTTATTACTTTCTTTATTTAGAATGGCTCGCCTTTATTGGTCAGAAAACTCCCCCTGGATTTCCTGGGTCACCTTATGCTATTAATTTTAAGTCAAGCATTCCTAATTCATCCGAGATGGTGCTTATGGATGTGCATGATTATTCATGTGGAGACACTCTACTGGGTTGTTCTTGTGGCGATTGCCCTTCATCTCCTGCCTGCTCGAGCTCGGAGCCTCCTACTCCTCACAAAGAAGATTCCTGTTCACTCATAGTTGGACCTCTTAAGGTTTGGGAATGCTGCAACATTTCATTTTGTCTTTTTGTTTTATCTCTTGGTTCAATAGTTGGTTTTGGAATAAAATTGTTATTAATTTGTAGGCCTACAATTTAACTTCCCTTTTGATATGCAATTCACTCGGTGCAGTTGATTAATGCTTGCAGGTCAAATGTGTTGATTTTTCATTAGCTATTGGATATATTTTACTAGTTTCTGCTTTAGTGGGGTGGGCATTATTTCATCAGACAAGAGGAAGAAGGGGAGCAACATCTAGTACAGAACCATTGCTGAAGTCTAGGGATGAAGGTGAAGCTGATCCCGGTGACATTGTATTGGATGGAAAGGTAGATAAATTTTCAACTTCCTTTAATAAAGTTGTCAATATCATATTTTCCTCATGTTTGTTCCATGAAAGATGTGAGGTGGACCCATTACGAAATCACTTGTACTTGTACTTTTTTTTTTTGGGGATTCTATTGGTAGGATCCTTATCCAAGATCAAGATCAATTCTCCCTACTGTTCATCTTCTCAAAATGTATTACTGCTTAGATTACTTCCCATTATATATCATCATATAATGCCTTGTGGTGGAATCCTAGTAACTCATCAAGCATTTCCCTCACATAATTCAACAAAAATTTTAAGATTTTAGCACATGGGATCACATCCTGCAGTGATTGAACAGGAGTAAGATCCAGCAATTCTTCTATATTGTTGCCGCTACCATTTTCATTCCTATACTGAAATAGCCGGAGAGTGATAGTTGAATGTTACTATGCATACCCATTATGTTCATTATGATCTAAATAGGCATCACTTAAATTTGATATTGTTTATAGGTCCAAAAAGCCTTATTTGTAACTCATGTTATTTGGTCAAGTTCCATGTTTGTGCTATTTGTGGCTGTTTGGCCAAATCTTGTGGCTGTGCTATCAGTTATTTATTAATCTTTGATCTGCATCCCCCTTTTGCGGCAGGTATGCACTCTTTCACATGAATGCTAATGGTCTCATTTTGCTTGTTTGCATCTATTTGCTTGTAATAGCAGGTACCTCAGAGGTCTAGTCAATTGAGGAACAAGTTTAAACCTCCTATTGTACAAGAATACATGTCAGGCTTTTATAGGTAACTTTTTTTTTCACTATGTCCATTAACCATTTGTGGACATTTGATATGCTGACAATTTCCATGTTACTTCCAGGCAATATGGTACATGGGTTGCTAGAAATCCCACTCTTGTTTTATGTTCATCCTTGGCTGTTGTTGTTGTTCTTTGTTTGGGTTTAATTCGTTTTAAAGTGGAGACTCGGCCTGAAAAGGTATCAAATTTACATCTGTAATCTATTGCTTGAGTCATGAAAAAAAAAGCGTTATCTTCTTTTGGTTTTACCCACAAGTATTTCATTCAAGTGTTATATTATCGTTGTAGTACATGTTTTTTCTCATCCTACAATCAGATAATCATGGAAAACTCATTTTGTTATAAACAAAATAAGCAATAAAACACATGGTTTGTCTAACCATCGACTTCTCCTTTGATGTTTTATTCACTCTTTGGTTCTTGATGATTAAATTTTGTGATTACATGGGTTTTATTTGCTTACAACTGTTTTTTTTTTTTTTTTTATCAAATGGAACTTCTGTTTTAACAAAATCATTTTTGTTTATTCTTCTAATTTCCAGTCTGCTTTGCAAATTCTTTTTAGTATGTTTATCCATTTCAGTATCAATTTTTGGTAATTCACGATTTGACAGATATGGTTATTAGTTGTGGGTAGGTCCTGGGAGTAAAGCAGCGGAGGATAAAAAGTTTTTTGACAGTCACCTTGCCCCCTTTTACAGAATTGAACAGGTTCTATTATTCTTTTGATACTTTCTCTTTATCTTGTGTAATTTATGATGCTTACTTTATTACAAGTGCTGTTGAAAAAAGTTTAAAAAAAGAGAAAAAAAGGGAAGAAATAAGGTGATCTTGCCATCTGGCTAACAGGCAGATGTATGTTTATGTATCTACTGTCCTTTATGAGAACTTGCTTCCATAATAGAAAATTGCACAAGGAGTAGCTGTTTGACCTTGGGCTTTCAGAAACTATTGGTTTGATGACTTATTTTGGGATGATAAATTTTTTCCTATAGAATATTTTTGGTTAGTTAGCTCTCCTAAAGTCCTATTTTCAACCTAAACCTTTTTGTTGTTAACTACTGAATTTATATTGACAAAGGGGGCTTTTGTTTTCTTTAAATATTTCCTAGTTTTTCTTTCACTCCAAAAAGGCCATGGAGGTTTTCACTTTTCCCATATGACATTTGATGAAAACTGACCAGGCTACTGTTTTCAGTGCCTGCTAAATGGCTAATCTATGCGCTCCTCTCTTGTTTCTGTGATCCGAATTCATATTTAATTTGTGTGCAAGTACTCGGGGATCACCTCACTAATAATTGTTCTTGTCAGCTTATTCTAGCAACCTTGCATGATCCGAAGCTTGAAAAGAGGCCTGGTATTGTTACAGATGAAAACATAAAGTTACTGTTTGAAATACAGAAGAAGGTACTCATACTGTCTCTTTTTTTGGTTACTTACTACTCTTCTCCAGTGTGTTAACAATAAATTATTTTTTTTTTCTTTCCATTACTGTTGGTTAGCCAAAACTTACATTTATCTACTTTTACTTCAATTGTAACAGGTTGATGCATTACGTACGAATTATTCTGGTTCACTTGTATCTCTAACTGACATTTGCATGAAGCCTTTGGGCCAAGATTGTGCAACTCAAAGTGTTCTGCAGGTCTTCTCCATTGCTCTACAGTTTTTTATTTGCATTCTGAAGGTGGAACCCCAAGAATTGGTTTTGAAACTCAAAATCAAATGTAGTACTCAAATACCTAGACCTTTAAATTAGGCACAACAGATCGATGGATTCTGATCCTTGATTAGACATAACAACCAAAGATATCAGGGAGGATTAGATTGAATGTTAAATAATAGTCTTTAATAAGTTGAAAGGTTATTTTGATTGAACTTCAAATTAGGCAAATAAGGCTGCATGATGTTTAGATAATTTTATTAAGGTTACAAGCTCGTTTTTAAGATGTTTGTTCATATCACTTTAGTGGATTAAATGAATTTAAAATTGACAATGGCGGTGTTTAATTTTCAGTTACTAACTGCTGTTTTATTCTCTTTGATAGTATTTCAAAATGGAACCTGAAAATTATGATTCATATGGAGGCATCGAACATGTACAATATTGTTTTCAGGTATTTTCAGTTATCTTCTTCTCTTTGCTGTTTATGTGCTATGGTGCAAGTGCATGCATCTTTTGATGTTTATCAGGGTTTCACATTCTTTAATAAACCAATTCCTTAATTTGGAATATAAAACAAAAGCCTAATGACCTAACCCTTCTGATTTTATAGATTATATTTGCTATACTAATTTCTTCTGTGAAACTGAATCCTAGGAAAAGAAAAATTTAATATTGGGGGCTATATGAAGGATAAAGAAAATGTATATATATGGTATCCCCTCAAATTCATGAAAGATGAAATTTACAGAACACAATGCCATATTCTGAAATAAGGTCCCTTTTGATAGTTGCTGGATTTTATTGAAATTATTATTTTCCTATTATTTAAAACTAAAAGCTGCTCACGATTAATTTATAGTCTTTTCCTCTCCAGTTACAGCTTAAAACCATATCCAGTCCACTTCGGTAGTATGAAAATCCAAATGAGTTGTTGGTTTATATTGTTAGGAGAAAGTCAATGAGCACATGATTTTAGGATTTTAGGCTTTGGCGTTCTTTTTTAGCTTAAGATGATGTTCCTTTAATTTGTATAGCACTTGGCTATTATATGGGCATGTGAAAAGATATTAATAATCCTTAACTTTTGTTGCCCAATTTACTTATTCTATATTGGACATGGGGTTGTATCTGAAACCTCTACCTGAATCTGTGCAACATGCTAGAATGTCTTACTTGTGTTCTGAGTTTCTTGTTATGTTTTATTTGAGAGGAATCAGTGTATGATTCTTTTTATTGACAAATATGATTCAGTTAATGGATTAGAATTAGAACTCTCTAATTTAATTTATAGTTCCAATTTACTGGCGTTGTTTCTATTTTGTTTTTTATCCGATCGCTAGCGTGCATGCTGACTTTCATGGCCTGGAATTTTCCACATTCAGCATTACACTTCTGCACAGACGTGTTTGAGTGCATTTGAGGCCCCTCTCGATCCTAGCACTGCTTTAGGAGGTTTTTCAGGGAATAACTACACCGAGGTAATTTCTTCAGTACTTCCTTGGAAATATGGGTGTATAGTAACCTGTTGGCTTTTTTTTTTTTTTTTTTTTTTTTTGTAGGCTTCTGCATTTGTGGTTACTTATCCAGTTAATAATGCAATTGATGAAGTTGGTAATGGAATGGCAGTGGCATGGGAAAAAGCTTTCATTCAGTTGGTTGAGGTTGAACACTTTGCATTCCTACTTTGACATGGTTTGCTTGTTTTTTTGATTCTCTTCCTCAATTCTATGTTTATTTAATAGGATATTTAGTGTTGATACTGTTTTGAATGCAATAGTTTGGCATTGAAACCTAATGACATAAAATGTAATTCAGTATTTATGTTTAGCTATGCTTGACCTCGACTTAATAAATTTGAATGTCTTTCAGCTCGAGCATGAGCTTTAGGCTCGGTATGTCAAAACAATGTTGCTTTTACAAAATTTATACTATATATATATATATATTAGAAGTGTGCTTGCTAACAAGCTTGAAAAGCTATGGCTGAGTGATCAATACTGTTCAATATCTTCAATCATTTAGGAGGTTTTCCTTTAGTTTTTAGGTTTTTTTTTTTTTTCCTTTAATTAGAATTCTTTGTTTGATAAAATATATTAATTAGGAATTGTTTTTTAATCTAGGATTAGGCTTTATCTTAACTCTTTCAAATAGTAGGACATTAAACAATTTCCTGATTTTGTAGTATCATATTAATTTGGAAGTTTGTTTCTAAGGTTTTTGTAAGACCAATAATCGTATGATGTTCCAATCTAAATCACCCTATTTAGACCTAATTGTTGACATTTTGTCCCCTACCTCCTCCCTTGCATCATTGAGATGAGCGCAAGTTGGTTCATTTACTAACAATTTCAAATGCTTGGCTTGAAAATCTAAACAAGCCAATCTGAAGTGAGTTTTTATCTAGCCTATTGCCGAGCAGCTCATGAATGGCTCAGCTTGTTTACGGCTTTGAATGTGGTATAGAAGGGTTGAAATTCATTCAGTGCGGATTTAGGTTTCCGTTTTCTTCTTTGGTAGCTAGCATATGTATTTTTGTGTAACGAAGTTACAAGTTTAGTTGTTATTTGTTTTTAAACCTTATGATCATTTATTTTAGGTTTTGGATGTTGCTTTTTGTGGTATAATGCAAATCAACTCTATTGACAGGAGGAGCTATTACCTATGGTGCAATCCAGCAATCTCACTCTTTCATATTCAAGCGAGAGCTCAATTGAAGAGGAGTTGAAAAGAGAAAGCACTGCAGATGTTATTACCATAGTTGTAAGTTGCTTATAGAACTGATTCTCTCTCTCTGTCGCTTAAATAATATGTATTCATGCAGCCCTCTATCCTCTATTTGTCCTTGGTAACAAATAAACTAAATAATGATTTCTTGTCTTTTTTCATTCTGTCCTATTGTATCAGGTGAGCTATGCTGTGATGTTTGCTTACATATCTTTGACATTGGGTGATGTACGTCATTTGTCTACATTCTACCTATCATCAAAGGTACAATTTTAGTTCTGTTTAATTGCTCTGTCCTTACACCATTTTCTATGCTTAAATGTTCGTCAAATGTGGCATACATGTGTTTCCATCCTGACTCTTAGTAATTCATTTATAGGAGTATGCATGTTTCAAATTTACTGCCTACACTTTGTTTCTCTGCTGCTTTATTCTTACTTTCCATCCTTTAATTTTCACATTTATGAAGAAGGCCTAGGTTGCACTGATCATGAATCACTGTGGAACAGTTTACCGTTGTCTAAAAATGTTGTATGATGGGTGCCAGATTGCTTTTAGATTTTTTCAATTGCTTCATGGGAATAAAAATATGACTCTCTAGGTTGCATCTGTAGTGAAATCAACACAATGTCATATGCTGGCTTATCATAAATTAAAATAACAGATTTTCATACACCATCAGGTTTCACTTGATTTTAGATCAGAATGCTACTATTTAAACTTTGAAAATGAGTTCGCGAAAGTGTTTGGCACCTTTTAGAGCTTGAAGTTGTTGATTTCTTAACTAATGTTGTAAAAAGCATTCAAGATAAATGAAATGCAATTCAAGTGGCTCATACATACATTAAAACGTTCATTTCCATCCGCTTTTTTGTTGAGATGTCTTCATAATATTTTAGAAGTTTTTTCGGTTTGTTATCCAGTGCTTTGGACGAAGTTCTCATAAGGTGATACACTAATAACTTATTGATGAATTTTTTTGTTCAGGTTTTGCTTGGTCTTTCAGGAGTTGTGCTTGTCATGCTTTCGGTCCTTGGATCTGTTGGATTTTACAGTGTTCTTGGAGTTAAATCAACATTGATAATAATGGAAGTGATTCCTTTCCTGGTTTTGGCAGTAAGTTCAGTGCCTATATTTATTCACAAGTACATCTAGTCCTCATATTGTATTAGAGGTGTTTAATGAAGGGATGTATGGATATAACTGTTTTTGGCTAGGTTGGATCCCACTTTGATATAAGTGTCTAAATGCACTACCTATTTAAGCCAAGCAAATGGTACAAAACGTTACCATTTGCTAAGAATCCATTGAAAAGGAATTGGAGAAATAGAGAGAGAAAAACACAACAAAATATTTGAAGTCTTTTATACATGTCCATTTAACTTCCAATTGGTCTTATATATAGTATATCTATTGAGATGTGTATATATTCTACTTACATTAAACTAAATATTTAGCATCTCTTAACTTAACAACCTAAGAAAACAACATACTAAGATTAGTATTACTTCATTGAATGCTCATTTGTGATCCTGCTTTAGGTATGACTGTGATGTGGTTGAAAGACAACTTGTTGTTTATATATTGTTTATGGTCTCGCTTTGGTTTACTACCAGTTCACGCAATACTTAGCAATATGATGTAGGAGCATCCTAGTTGTTTAGGAAGTTAATTAAATTTTCCTTATTACTTTAGGATTCTTTTAATCAAGGTAGTTAAAATCTACATATTGAGGGTAAAATCTTACGATTTACGATCTCAGGTACATAAAAGGACTCGAATCCTATGTAAAATCTAATTTGCGTGAGTCTAAGTAAAATATGTGGAATCTGAGAAAATCTATAAAATCTTTAAAAACCCATGATTTTAAAGCAACCCCATATTAACTCTTAATAATTGCATGGTCCTTCAATATAATAAGCCCAACCCATTTTATTTACCAAAACATAGCGTTTTTTGTAGTATATGTGCAATTAAATTACAGAAAAAATAGGATTTTAGGGCTCAGTTTTTTTTTTTTTCTTGGCTCACTAGTAGTTTGAGAACTTTGTTTGTAATATTTTCCTTAGTTTTTGGAATTATTGATGTTTGTTGATGATGCTGGACTTTGGACCTTTTTTTTTTAGCACAAACAAGCATGATGGATTGTGTTGGTATTTAAACTTAGTTTGTAATGTATTTTATATATTTGGTGTGTTGTTAAAACCTTATGATTTTACGATTCGATTTTACAATACAATTTTACGGACGCCGCTACAATCTTACTTAAATTCCTGATTTTAACTACCTTGCTTTTAATTGTTCAGGAAGTTTTATCTAGTTTTAATTTTGCTTCTCTAACTAGGACTACTTTTTAGTTTCATTCTTCGTTTTAGGATTCTTGTTTAGTAAGTTATTTTAATTTCAATTAAGACTCCTTTTTTGTTTAGTTAGAGGATTTTTCTTAGCTAATGTGAATAGGAAACTATAGGATTATGTGTCTAGATTATTTTTCTTTTCTATGGTAGTTCATATTTCTGAAGTTTATGATTATCTTCATGAAACCTATGTTTGTTCCACTATGACCTTTTCAATCTAGCCCTAATTTTTTGAGATTTATTTGCCTTAAAGTTATTTTCATCCTTCCTGTTTTGCTGTTCAGTTGATGTGGGAATAAAATGAAAGGGTGTATGCATTAGGATGGATGTAAAGTATTGGAGAAAGAAAATAATAAGGAACTATTTTCCTTTGTTGGGAAGAGGAAGGAAAACATGCATGGAAGGAGACTAAACTGTATTCATTTAAAATAGTTTGGAGGAAAATATCAGAATAGAAAAATTATGATAATGACGGGGCAATTGTGTGGATAGCATATTTCAAATGTTGTATTCGAGTAAATAGCAACTTTCAAAAATTAAGCCAATATTAGAATTTTTTGTAAAAATTTCCAGACAAGCCCTTCTTGAAAAACAGGAACTAAAACAGATTCACCTGTTATGCAAAATTCATCAACGACAGGTAACACATGTCAGCGAAAAGTACAAAATGGAGGATAAGAATCAAAATAACAGATTCACCTTTTTTTTGTGCTCATGATCTTATCACGAATCCCTTGATTGATGATTGTTGTTTGCTCCTATGAGAATACTGCAACAGCAACAACATATTCCCAAACAAGTTGGGGTCGGCTGTATGGATCCTCTAATGGTTAACCTCAACAAGAACAAAAATAGTAGCCACTAGCCATAGCTTTCCAATATTCTTGTTCTTTTATTTTAGAGGTAATAATCACTTGTTGATCAACAATACTTTCTCCTTGAGTGGTAACACGTCAATTTCTTGCTCTTCTCATCTTAGCACTCTTTGAATTCTTTGAAGTCAATTGCATCTTCATCCTTAATTTCATCATAAAATTTTGATATAATCTCCCACTCCTTGCATTTTTTAGTTTGCAAGTCAAGCTGAACACTGTGACTGGGTTTTGTGTGGTCATGCAGTGATAACTCCTCCAACTATCTCTTGTCGTATCCTTCACAATTCCTTTCATGTTTACATCCATGATTCATCTTCAACTTCAAGATCTTCACAATTCTTTGGTTGTTTGTGGTCACCTTTTGGAATATCCATTGGGCTTCCACAGGTTCCATATGATGACAGGCTTGTACCGCCTGCGTCAATTCCGTAATCATTCTCCATAGCTTGTCCAACTTGATTGCCTCTACCCTGACATTTGCTTTTACTGATCATGGTTTAGTAATTCTAGAGAATTTTTGAGCTTTGATACCACTTTATGCAGCGGAAATGTTTAGGGCAAGGAAATCTTACCAATTAGGGTATATTAAAAAGATCATAGTGGAACAAAAATAGGTTCAAGGAGATAACCATAGAATTCAGAAATCTGAACTATGATGATAAATAGAAAATCATATGAATACATAAACCTATAGCTACTCTATTTATATTAGCTAGGAAAAATCCTAGTACTAACCAAAAGAAACGTTCTTAATTGGAATGACCTACTAAACAAAAACCATAAGTTCAATATGAAACTAAAAAGTAGTCAACTAAACAAGAATCCTAAATAATAAGGAAACTTAATATACTGCCACTCAGCTAGGATGCTCCTGTACCAATAATACTACAAGATACTAAGGTAAAAAGGTATATTTTTGTTTTTATAGCACACTAATTACCACACGTTGCTTTACCCCATATTCATGCTAAGTTTGCTTCTTGCTCAGTGGAACATGAAATTTACAACATGAAAAAAAAGAAGAAAAAACCCACTAAATTTCTTCCAAAATTCAAGCCAACTAGTATCCAAGTTAGTTCTTAATTCTCAACAAAAACCAAGTGTTTGCACAAATTTGTTAGCGATTTTATAATGATCTTTTTATTTCCTTTCAATATGTGGTTTTTTTGACTTTGTTCTTTAGAATAATCATCACTGTATTCTAGTTTGTTTCATTCATTAATTCTGTTAAATTTTCAGGTTGGAGTGGATAACATGTGCATATTGGTGCATGCTGTGAAGCGACATTCATTGGAATTATCACTAGAGGAGAGGATAAGCAGTGCACTTGTAGAAGTAGGTCCATCAATCACGCTTGCTAGTTTGTCTGAAATTCTGGCATTTGCTGTTGGAAGTTTCATTCCTATGCCAGCATGTCGTGTTTTCTCAATGTTTGCAGGTAAAAAGTTCCTCTTATATTTTAATGGATGGGCTTTTGATTCTCAGTTATTATTATTTTATTTATTTTTGACATTTGTCATCATTTATTTTCAGCTTTGGCTGTTCTGTTGGACTTTCTTCTGCAAGTCACAGCTTTTGTTGCTCTGATTGTTTTGGATTGTCGGAGAGCTGAAGATGACAGGATTGACTGTTTCCCGTGCATAAAGGTCCCTTCGTCTTCTGGAGTGCCAAATGGAGGTGTTTGGACTTCCCTACTATTATTCTTTCCACTGTTGTCCTTGGCAATATGAAGATTGACCTTCATTTTAATAGATCAGTTAATTTTGTCAATAGCTCTAATACAGTATCTTGATGAATACAGACATATATCAGAGAGAACCTGGACTTCTTGCTAAATATATGAAGGTAATTTTTTCCACATAATCTGACTTGCATTCCAAGGATAAGTTAAATCGAGTAGCATATTGTTCTGGAAAATTTTTTCTGAATATTGATGTCTTCTCATGATGTGTACATATTCTTGTAGGAGGTACATGCACCAGTTCTTGGGCTTTGGGGAGTTAAAATAGTTGTTATTGCTGTCTTTGCAGGCTTTTGTTTGGCAAGCATTGTGAGTAGTTCATTTTTACAAAGTTGTATTTTCTTATTCTTCTTTATATTGCTTGCAAGTTCATTGTTTTATTTTATATAGCATTCTATACCTTTTATTCTTATAGGCGCTATGTACAAGAATTGATTCTGGCTTGGAGCAAAAGATTGTCCTTCCCCGAGATTCTTACCTTCAGGTTCAAGCTCTCTTTCTTGATGAGATCGTTTTGCTTACCAAGAATTTGCTGCTAATTTTATATTTTATTTATTATTGCTGATAGTAGTAGAACACAACTTTTGTTGTTCTCAGGGTTATTTCAACAATATTTCTGAGTATTTGAGAATTGGACCTCCATTATATTTCGTTGTCAAGGACTATAACTATAGGTATGATCTTTTTGTTGTCTTGGCACTCTTCATATTTAAATCATTTCAGTCTCTGTCACTTTCTAATAAATTTTTTAGTTATGTTTTTGTGATATGAAAATTGGTAGTATGTAAAAAGCTACTACCGGAAGTAAATAATTAGTAGGTTGAGAAAAAATGCAGTTTCTACTTTTAAGGGAGAGATGTGTTTAGCAATATGTTGTACCAAGGGAGCCTATTTTTGTTACATGCTATATCAACCTTCATGTGTGGAGGTTTATTTGACCTGATTATTCACTTTTAGTTTCCCTTTTTTTTTTTTTTTGCTTTAACATGTTTATTGATCTTTAACTAGCTATAGTTGCACACAATAATTTGGCTTCAGTTTCATGGAATGGTTTAGTCTGATGTCAATGACTTTTTTAACTTAGCTTGGAATCAAGACATACAAACCAGTTGTGCTCCATCAGTCAGTGTGATCCAAACTCTCTCTTGAATGAGGTAATTTGATGGTAAAATATTTTGTGATTTGTGGTATGACTCCTAGTTAGTGCACTTTCCTTTTTCATGCAATTATTTGTACATCTTTGAAGCCATTATCACCAAATTATAAAACGGTGCATATTATTGAATAACGGTGTCGAAATATACTCTATAGTCGTAGCATCTGAGGTTGGGAGTTATGTTATACTTGAGCAAGAGATCACACTATGCTTCTTCAATTACACCAAGTTTCCTATCATAACGACACAATTTGATTCTGCCTAATCAGCATCCGGGAAACACTCAACTTTTAGATGATCTAGATTTTTATAGAGGAAGCCACATCTAAGAGTACCCTCAAGTAATACACTAATCTCCTTTAAGGAGGTGTTTGGTACGGGTTAGCAAATTGAGAGTTAAATGTTACTCATTTAAACTTTAGAGGAGTAACAATTAATGGATATCAGAACTTTATTTATATAATGGTTAAAAAATTTTAAAATTTAAAGAAGTCTACTAACCTTGCAATACTTTGGTCAATGGCTGAAAGACCCTTTGGGCACTATGAGAGAACCAAAATGGTCCAGTAACCTTGCAATACATTGGCCTTGATATCCAATAAAATCAATAGGAGTTTGTCTTCTTGTCAAAAATTCACTCAAGAAACAAACAAAAGAGTTAATTGGCTTTGATACCATTACCATGTTAATAGAAGGAATAATGATCAATTCATCCCTTGAACTTGTACTTGATGTTCAATTTGCGCATTTTTCAACCTTTTTGCCAGTTTGCACCTTAGACTTAGACAAATCAATCAATCAAGTCATTAGGTAGTCTAAATGAGATGTGTAGATTATTATTGTTTATCATTTGCTTGATTGCTTTATATTTTTATAACGTTGATAAACTCTTTACATTTAATTTTTGATATTCATATATTTATCAATTATATTTAATAATTTTAATTTTGAAACTATAAATTAGATTAATAATGACAATGTTTGAATTTTCAAACTCAATAACCAAATATTATTTTAACTAGTGCTTATGATTCTTATTTGTTTATAAATAATTTAGTAATAAATATAACAAACGGCACTGGTTAACTAACTGATTAAATAGATCATTCTGTTCAAGTTTAGGGGGCAAATTGAACAAAAAGATGAAAAATTGGCAAATTGAACATCACGTGCAAGTTCAGAGCGCAATTGAACATTTAGCCTTAATAGAATAGGGGAAGTAACAATTCTACTATGACAGTTAGATTTTTAAAATCTACTACAGATTTCTGTTTGAAACTTGTTATTGTTTCACTACAATATTTACCATCTAGCCCTGTTTATTGAGATTTCTTTGTCCTTGACTTTTTTGCTACATCACTTGGTTAGCCAAATATCCATCTGAGCATTCACATCTTTGCAACATTCCTCTTATGAGCATGCTGAATAATTAATGCCATCATTCGTCTTGTCACTATTATGAGTTGACATCGTCTCATGGCATGTTAATCTAGTTCTTATTAGCATGGTGTAACAGTGTTGTGTCATATTATCCATGGTGGTTTACTGAATAAAATTCAAAGTCTGTTGCTTCAAATCGAATACCATATACCTTGAAACTGAAAAGTGTGAAACCACATAACACTTCCTCAAAATAATATTGATCAGATTGTAATTGGGGAATGTTAGTTTTGGCCTGAGTGGATGATGTAGAAGGTTTCTTGTAACTTCATCGTGTATAATTGGAGTTGTGGTTGATGTTGTTGATATAGTGACTTACTATTCTGTAATGAGCAACGTCATGTATTGTCAAGACAGATAATGACCAATCAAGTATGTGAATTATGCTCATCTTTAATTATACCCCTCTTAAGTTGATATAGCTTGTCCTAGCAGTCATATTTTGTAGCTAGATGTTTTCACTGTGAATGTTAGCCATTTTCCTGTTGATGAACACATTAGTATATAAAGCACATCTCTTTGCAGATTTCAAGGGCCTCTTTAATTCCAGAATCAAGCTACATTGCAAAGCCTGCTGCCTCTTGGCTTGATGACTTCCTTGTATGGATGTCACCAGAGGCTTTTGGTTGCTGTCGGAAGTTCATCAATGGTACTTACTGTCCACCAGATGATCAGGTTGTATGCTGAAAGCATGTCTAGTTCATTCTTCTTTTCATTTTTTCTGGATGATTGCTATTGTACTTTTGGAATTTAGAATTTAGTATTACAGATTGGAATTTCTTCCTCTTGTGCACACTCAAGAATGATGATGGAAATGCACTTCTAGCCTATTTCTATTTCGATTTAGATTGGAACCCTAAACCCAAGAATTTTATTATAAAATGGTTTCTCAACAAACTTGCACTTCTAGCCTATTTCTATTTCGATTTAGATTGGAATCTCCACGTTTGGGGCAGAAATGGGAGTGCTCTATTGATATCCGCATGGATATCTGTATAAGAACCAAAATATTAACTATAAAATAGC
Source organism: Croton setiger (assembly GCA_948099555.1). NCBI lineage: Eukaryota > Viridiplantae > Streptophyta > Magnoliopsida > Malpighiales > Euphorbiaceae > Croton > Croton setiger. The sequence goes on from CANUEY010028856.1 coordinate 88,865, forward strand.
AGGAAGCAGAGTACTTGTGATGCAAACAATGAGAGACTTGCAGCAACTTATGCTTGTTCCTTATTTTGTTAATTGGAGGACAACAGTTTTATAGCATTTATTAAGTAAACTTGTGCTGAATTGTGCATTAACTCTGAACTTCATCATGCTGCTTATAGATATATGTAATACATGTAACTCACCAAAGTGGTGATCTTTCTTTTTCAGCCACCTTGCTGCTCACCTGATGAAGGTTATTGTGACATAGGCGGCATTTGCAAGGATTGTACAACAGTAATGCCTCTCTCTCTCTCTCTCTTTCTCTGTGTGTGTGTGTGTGTGTGTGTGTTTGCACAGGTGCCCTGATGCTTTAAGATGTCTATTATTTAAGAAACTAATGTTACATGGACAGCAGATTGTCTGTGTTGATGATATTTGATTACTGAAACCAATGCAAGGCTTTCAAAATCTGAGAATAAGGTTGTTTTCCAGTGTTTCCGTCATTCAGATTTGATCAACAATAGACCATCTACACAGCAATTTAGGGAGAAGCTTCCATGGTTCCTAAATGCTCTGCCATCTGCTGATTGTGCAAAGGGTGGACATGGCGCTTACACAAATAGTGTAGATTTAAATGGTTGGTAAGGTTGGCATTTCCATTTCATCATGTAGACTCGCTTCATCTAAATTTCTTGCCTTGAATTCCTTGTCAGGTTATGAGATTGGTGTTATACGAGCTTCGGAGTTTCGTACATATCATACACCACTTAACAAACAAGTACTGTAAAGCTGTTTAAAGAGTTGATCCTTTAGTTTGAGTGTAATTGTTGTAAATTTTTTTGAGCATCCCCTTTTTCTTTATGTGACATATTTTCCTCAGAGTGACTATGTTAAAGCACTGCGAGCTGCAAGGGAATTCAGTTCAAAAATTTCCAATTCTTTGAAGGTTCGAACTCAGCATGCCAAGATCTCTTTTCATTAGTTTCCATTACGCTATGAGTAGGTTTATGCATAATTTTTACAATAGAATATTCGAATAAACTTTTCTCCTTTAATCATTACCAATTGAATGCCTACATTACCTTTGGTTGCAGCCCTTCCCCAGACCCTGCTTAATTGTGGGATGCCTTTGTGCACTGGGCTGCCTTTTTTAATATCATTACCCATAATGTACTGTACAAACAATAAATGGCCTAAAGATGTTTCTGGTTTGATGGTCTTCCTTGTTTTAGCAATGTGTTGTTTTGTTCTATGGTTCAGCTACTATTTTTTCTTTTCCTTGCAAAAGTTGCATAGAATACACTTGGAGTAGGGAAACAAATTTCTTATGTCATATATTCCAACTAAATTATTGAATGATGTGACTTCTTAAATATCACAAGCATCTATTTCTCATGAAGTGATTTCTCGCTTGTAGTTCTGTACTCATGCTGCTAGACGTATCTTTGAAATAATATTCTATAGGTGCTCGAACATTTGGAGTTGATTTATTGGTACTTTGATAAACATGCACACAGACATTTAGGAAGTTCTCTTCATTTGCTTTCACACCTTAAATTTCTTTGAATTCTAGCTGTTATCCAACTCTCTTTGTTGTTAAGTGTAACGTTAATTGATAAACAGCTGTTGTTACTTTCTGATGCAGATCAGCGTTTTTCCATACTCTGTGTTCTACATCTTCTTTGAGCAATATCTGGATATTTGGAGGATAGCTTTGATCAATATAGCTATAGCACTTGGTAAGTATTGTAAATGTGATTATGATTTTATGATATATCAAGCCTTCAAATCCTGTTACATCTATTTTATATGTACATGTTTTTTAGGAAAATGAATGAAACCCCCCTGATTTTGTGATATTGAGCTGTTAATTTTGATTTTTTTTCGTTGCCCTTCGACTCATTAATTTGGTGCAACAGTATACTCTCATTAACTAGCTATTTGTAATTTAGTTACTAGAAGCACATTATATTTTGGTGTTTATACATTTACTGAAGTGTTAGTTGCTTTTCTTCTTTTCTTGCACTATATTTTCATTTTTCTATGTGAGAAGATGCTCGTGTATCACAACATAATTTCTTTTTATAAAATAACACTTGTTGGGTTTCTTTTTGTCTGAAGTGCAACCTTTTCACTGTTGACATAGGAGCATTGCTACAATGTTGCATCCTGCTTGAGTGCTAGTTTCAGTAGATACAAACCCCTTCATCTCCTCTTATCCTTTTCTCCTTTCCCCTTGTTCTTTTTCATATGTCAGGGATATGCTTTCCTTAACACTGTACTGCTCAATCTTATTGTTTCCGCTGCATTTTCTATTTTCTCTCCTCTGTGTCATCTACATTTCAGCTAGGGTGTGCTATATTTTATTTTTGGTCATATAATGCCATGCAGGTGCTATATTCGTTGTTTGTCTGCTTATCACTTCCAGGTTTCATTTATCTCTTGCCCTTAATCCTTTTTATCTTACTGCATAAGCACCTTGTTTATATCATTTTAACTGACTTTATGTTCTGGGATTGCATTTGAATCCAGTTTTTGGAGTTCCGCTATCATCCTGTTGGTTTTAATGATGATTGTTGTGGATTTAATGGTAAAAACTGAAACTCCTCTGTTTGGTGGGTGGGTGAATGTTTCATTATTGCCTTGATATGCATATAGTTCTGTCGATGTCCCAATAACTTCATCTATGCTCTTCTTCATTTTTAGTCCTAAACTCATTAAGATTTTCATGTGAATACTGCAGGGTGTAATGGCGATTCTGGATATACAACTAAACGCAGTGTCTGTTGTAAACCTCATAATGTCAATAGGAATAGCTGTCGAGTTCTGTGTGCATATTACACATGCCTTCTTGGTTAGTTCTAATCCTGTTGTAATATTGCTTAAGATTCTTGGTTTTCTGATTCTGTGCTTGGATTAGGTTGTGTAGCCTATTTGTTTGTAGCACACACAGGGTTATATTGTATATGAATTTTAAACATTAAAGAGTTGTTTCCAGATTCTATTTCTCTTGTTTTTTTTCTTTTTCTTTTTTGGAATTAAAGAAAGTTCTGGACACTAGAATGACACCTGCTAATTAACCTTTGACATTTCAATGGTCACTTGTATTCCTAATCTAACATGAAGTCTTCTTGTATTACCATCCTAACTTATTTGTAACAGCTAATGGCCTGCAATTTTCTTCTGTTTCACACAGGTAAGCCATGGGGATAGGAACTATAGGGCTAAAGAGGCTCTGGGTACCATGGGAGCTTCTGTGTTCAGGTTGTTCTCTTACTTCTTTTCTCCTTAATTTTGGAATGTGTGTTGACTTGTGTTTGATCAGTGTCTAAACTTATCAATCAACATATACACATAGCAGATATAAACATGGTTTTGATTGAAGCATTGTCCTTGTTATAGTCCATTTTTCTGCTCAATGAATTTGGGATTGCACCGAGCCAGGTAATCCACTTATTGATAGTTGTGCACATATTTTGTAATTTTGGCAGTGGAATTACACTCACAAAGCTTGTTGGGGTCATTGTCCTATTCTTCTCAAGATCAGAAATTTTCGTGGTTTGTGCCATTCCTTTGATCATTGAATCATATAATTTTCATTGGTTCATAAATGTGAAAGTGGTTTTCTGGGACTTGCAGGTTTATTACTTCCAAATGTATCTGGCACTGGTTCTTATTGGATTCTTGCATGGGCTGGTATTTCTACCTGTAAGTTAACTTATCCATCTATCAGAACCTTCACCTTAATTGGTTCAGTATTTTATTCCATAAAATAGCTAAAGAAGCTAGTTATTGAAGCATGTAGGTTGAGAAGATTCCTTTTTGTTGTGATTTCAGGTGGTACTGAGTTTGTTGGGTCCGCCATCAAGACAATTAGTAACTAAGGAACTTGATGATGATGAACCTTCTACTTCTTCAAATCTAAGTTGATTGGTGAGCCCATATCAGTATTATCTAGAGCAAAAATGGAAAACAACAAGTAATTATACGTTGCTAATTTCAGGGGACTTTGAAGTTTTTGCTATATTGGAACTCAAAATGGGAAATCCTTAGCTTGTTATTTGATTCCAAATGGTATAAATTGATTGTATTATTTTAGGGTTTACTAATCATTTTCTTAGTTTCGGATTGTATTGCATTAATTACATTCCTATGATGCAGGAATGAGCAACAGCTTTTATTATAGAAAGATGTTTAAGAAAGCTGAGAGGAATAGAATCCAGAAACAGTTCTTTTTATTTTGACTCTGTTTAATCCAGTTGTTAGCGGTTAGACACCAAAGCTAGATTTTAGGTGTTCAATAAATTTTAAATTCAGCACTTGATAGAAAAATAAAAACAAAAATTAATTATATTTTTACCGAACAATTTAAATCAGATATGAATAACTAAACAGATATTATTATATACTTAAAAAAAGAGAAGGCAGAATTTGAAGTTTGTTATTGAGTAAATATCAATTTTTTTATAAAAATTAATTATATTTTTTTTTAATTCAAAATTACTATTTCTATTTTAAAAATAAAAGATATTTAAAATATTTTAATACTAATTATTAAAACTTGAAAATAGCAGATAATGGTGGGAGAAGACACCAGGTAGGTAAGTAAGCCGGGTTCATTAGAATGACGTCGTCGGTGGGTAGCAGCAGCAGCAGCATGTCATTCATCAGGCATGAATTTCATGACCTATTCAGGTTGTGGGTCGGTTCATTTAATTATTGTAAAACAAATAATGCGGAATGAGTTTCTATTACTGCAAGCAAACACATGATTAGTATGAAAATAAGATTGTAAGCAATAAAACGTCAAACCAAAATAAATCGTATACTTATTTTAACCTGCATTTTGAGATACTTATATATTATTGTAATTCAAAATAAAGACTGATGATAGTTCCAATATCATTGTAATTCAAAATTAAGACCGATCATAGTTCCAACGTTCACCAATGGCGAATTGAGTGTGAAGTTCCCAAGTAACAGTCAAACATTTTGAAAACAGTTCTCTGAAATAAGTTCTCCCGCCTCCAACACAACGGACCGTTGAGAAATGGATCCAACTACCAAGCTCACCAAAGCTCTCCTCAAAAACACCCACAATCCACTTCTAGCATGGCACCTTTTCAAGCGCATTTTCTCTCTACCGATCTCACAATTCCACCGTCGGGAATCAGTATCCATCATCACCCGTATCCTCATTCGCGCAAAGAGGCTCAAGGAAATCGACGATATTAATCATCTTCTTATTAATTCATCGCCTCCCGATACTTGGGATCCTTCTCTGGAATCCCTAGTTACCATTTTAGCTAAATCAGGTCTCTCCGAAAAAGCTATTTCTTATTTCAAGTCCTTGCGCTTTCGATTCCCAGAAACCCCGCCGTCTGTATATTTGTATAATATTCTCATCAAATCTTGTATTAAAGGGCGTCATGTAGATTGTGTTTCTTGGTTATTTGAAGATATGGTTGTTGCAGGTGTACAGCCAGAGACCTATTCTTTTAATCTTTTGATTGGACTATTGTGTGATACTGGTTATTTGGAGGATGCACATGAGTTGTTTGTTAAAATGATTGACAAAGGTTGTAAACCGAATGAGTTCAGTTTTGGCATTTTGGTTCGTGGCTATTGTAGAGCTGGTCTTGCTAGCAAAGGACTGGAGCTTTTGAGTGAAATGAAAAGTTTGGGTCTTTCGCCAAATAGGGTGGTGTATAATACCTTGATTTCAACTTTTTGCAGAGAGGGTAAGATTAAAGATGCCGAGGAATTGGTAGATAGGATGAGAGAGATCGGGTTGCCTCCAAATGTTGTGACTTTTAATTCGAGAATATCGGCTCTTTGTAACTCAGGGAAGGTTCTTGAAGCTTCTAGAATTTTTAGAGATATGCAAATTGATGAATATTTAGGGTTGCCTCGCCCTAATGCTATAACTTACAATCTGATGCTTAAGGGGTTCTGCAAGGAAGGGATGTTAGAGGAAGCCAGGACTTTGTTTGAGACTATGAAAAGAAATGGCAATATAGTTAATATAGAGAGTTATAATACTTGGCTGTTAGGTTTGGTCAGGAATGGGAAGCTCCTGGATGCTCATTTAGTTTTTAATGAGATGGAAGATGTTGGTATAGAGCCTACTGTATGCACTTACAATATTGTGATAGATGGCTTATGCAAGAATGGAATGCTCTCTGATGCAAGAAGATTAATGACGTTAATGATGCAGAATGGTATTTCACCAGATACAATAACTTACAGCAGTTTACTTCATGGCTATTGCAGTAAAAGCAAGGTGTCTGAAGCGAATAATCTCCTGCATGATATGATGAGAAGTAATTGTTTTCCAAATATTTATACTTGTAACATCCTGCTTCACAGTTTATTGAAGGAGGACAGAACATCAGAAGCGGAGGAATTGCTCAAAAAGATGAATGAGAAGGGTTATGGTGTTGATACTGTGACCTGCAATATTATAATTGACAGCCTGTGCAGTAAAGGTCAGTTAGATAAGGCTATCGAAATTGTTACAGACATGTGGACTCATGGAAGTGCAGCGCTTGGGAACTTGGGGAATTCATTTATTGGCTTGGTCGACGATAGCAGTAGCACGAAGAAATGCATACCGGATTTGATCACATATTCAACTATAATTAGTGGTTTATGCAAAGCTGGAAGACTTGATGACGCTAAGAAGAAGTTCATTGAGATGATGGGGAAAAAGTTGCAGCCTGATTCAGCCATTTATGGTACTTTTGTAATTAGTTTCTGCAGAGAAGGAAAAATATCATCTGCATTCCGAGTACTCAAGGACATGGAGAAAAATGGTTGCAGCAAGACCCTTCAAACTTATAACTCACTAATCAAGGGCCTAGGAAGTAAAAACCAAATATTTGAAATCTATGGATTGATTGACGAAATGAAAGAAAAAGGGGTTTCTCCTAATGTTTCGACATACAACATGGTGCTTAACAGCCTCTGTGAGGGAGGAAAAATTAACGATGCCCCTACTGTTCTGGATGATATGCTTCAAAATGGGATTTCACCGAATATCTCTTCCTTCAGAGTATTAATTAGAGGTTTCTGCAAGGCCAATGATTTTAAGGCTGCTTGGGAAGCATTTGAGATTGCATTGAATTTGTGTGGCCACATTGAAGCCCTTTACAGTTTAATGTTCAATGAACTACTTGTGAGAGATGTTGCCAAAGCAAAAGAGCTATTTATAATAGCCTTGAACAGAAGGTTTGATCTCAAAAACTTTCTTTATAAAGATCTAATCGAAAAACTTTGTAAGGAAGGAATGATGGATGATGCCAGTGGTGTTCTAAATAAATTGATTGATAAAGGGTATGAATTTGATCCTGCATCATTCATGCCAGTGATCGATAGCTTCAATAAGATAGGAAATAAACGTGAAGCTGATAAACTTGCAGAGAGCATGTTGGAAATGGCTTCAGAAAAGAAGCCTTACCACAAGGTTAGGAATCTCATCAATAGGAACAAAATAAATGATAGTGGAAGTGATTGGCAAGCCATAGTGCACAGGTAATTTGAATTTAATAGGTCTAATGTAGTAAGCATCTTATTTGAATTTAGTTTGCAATAGTTATAACTTGGAATTTTGTTTGACAGAAACGACGGCAGTGGAATTGCACTGAAAGCCCTTAAGAGGGTAACAAGAAAAAACTGATGAATTTCGGTCAAGAAACTAGTACTATCTTCTTTCAGAATTCAGAATGCCAATAGAAGGAACAACTTAGCAAACAGTTGTTGAGTTTAAGCATCATTCTCTATGAGGTAACAGTTACTTTTGTTGTCCATGACCCAAAAGGGTTATTATTTTTATTTTGCTGTTATCAGCAAAGAAACGTATGGATTTTATTATAGATGAAGTTTTTAGAACAGTACAAAAATACTTCCAGGATTATAGCAGAAATGAGATCTCCCTTTCCATGAGTAAAAAAAGAGAGAGCCATTCTAGCTAGTAAACATCAAATCCAGGCAACACATGGAGACATTTGAGCAACACCCTTTTTCGCTAACGAGTCAGCGAAGGATATCATGCTGCTGGGGATTTGAGAGAAAGTAACCTGCAGAAACTAGTATCTACCTGCTAGGAGACATATATAGATGGAGACTTTCTTAGATTACTATTCTTTAGAATATATTAGATTTTTTAAATTTTTTTATTGTATATCTTATTAATTTTATTTATACAAAAACAATAATGTTAATTTATATTTTCTCTCATTCCATTTCTAATTTTGAATGCTAATTGTTACAGTGTTTATTTTATTGCAGTTAATGGAATATCAGTTTTCTTTTCTTTTATATTTGATTCTTGCTTGCTTTCAGATCTTCCAAATAACGTCTTATCGCCAATGTAAAATAAAATGAAGAGAGAGAGAGAGAGGGAGCTAACCAAAATAGCACCTTGTTTGTAATAAGGCAATATTGTGCATACAATAGATCACAAACTAAATACATACATCATAAAAGGGACGTATTGAGACGACACTAGTTTATACATTATTCTACCTAAACTAAAAGATATTACAATACAGAAATTGTAGTTCTGGAACCATCAATTCCATTTTCTCAAATCTTTTATTTCTCTTAATAGCCACTCATCCATAAAACAAGATTCAGTAGCTGTTATATTTAACAAGAAATGCAAAAAGATTCTCAAAAAGTTGCTTCATGTCAACTCCAATACAAATTTAGGGGAGATGCTGTGAAGTTTGATGGACGGATATCTTCATCATCTGGCTCTGAGTTAATCTGTATATATCTTTACACTCCTCAAGATCGTCGTCGCAAGTCAAAAGCACCCATTCTTGATCATCATCTAAGTACTTGAGATCAATTTTGGATATATCATTTACATTGAAACGCTTGGCAAGTTCTTGCTGCAAGTCCACGAAATTCCAGTTTGGTTGCAAGCTGAATCTGACCTTGTCTTCTCCAAAGTAGGCTTTAACTCGAAACGGGCCATTAGCATGTAAACTCCGGCCACTGCCTTTCTGGAAGGGAGGTAGGGACTCAACATCCCCCAATAATTTATGGCTTTGGGATCTTGCAAGAGGTTTGTGCTCATCTCCCCTGTGCAAGGCATGCAATTCTGCATCACTGTGTGTCCGCTTTAGCATGCTATTCGGATCTTCTACTGCCACAGAAACCCCAGGATTGTTGGGGATTTTATGCTTCTTTTCTCCAGTTGAACAACAGATGCTTGAACCTGAACTTTGACTACATGACGAAGACGGGGATTTTGAAGCCAATACATCGATCTTGGGTTGAGCATCATTTAATGGATTCAATGAAGCAATTGGAGAGGTCAACTCTGGAAATGTTGAATAGAAGGAATCAATCTGAATGGTGCCTTCAGCACCTTGGACAGAGTCAATTACAAGCTGGAGTTTCTTCAACGAGTGGCCAACTTTCTTGAGCTTTCGTGAAGGCCACCGGGTGATGCCATGTTGTCTGCATATCCTTTTTAGAGTGGTCGGGCACACTGCAATAAATGGCAAATCAGTGAGCTAAAGAAAATCTGTTTCTACAAACATCAGTGACAGTTCAAGCCAACAGACATCAAGGATACAATATGCCAAATTTCACACGCAAAAGGGAAAAGGTTCAAATAATAGTAAAAATGAAAATGCATAATCTTTTGATGGAAGACCAGACCAAAGGGTTCTCATACAATTTAGAATCAGTAAACACACTATAAGAAGTAAAAAGGATTAGTCATACGAAAGTGACACATCAAAACCGAAATACAGGGGCTGTGAATTGATAACATGATAATCAAGTTGATAAGAGTGAATTTTAATAATAAAGTCAAGAATTAATAAAAGTAAATGAAGGAGTTCAATGGGATGAAAAAAGGTACACATTTCAGAAAGGTATATATCATTTGGAAATTACAGTTGCTCATATATCCTATGGTCACTCTAATGGGTATGTGCAAAACTTGCTTTGTGAATGCCAAATCCTTGTTAGCAGATAACAGATTACACTAATGATAATGTTGATAAATCATTACCAAATTGATTGACATTCTCTTTTAACCGACAATTTCTTCAAATAATTGCTTATGTTTTGTGCAAAAGTCAGATATATTCGACCCTAAAATGTTTACAACGCTAAGGCATCTAGTGAAATCTAAGACACTGAAAGTGTAGTATTAAATCAAGCAAATAAAAGTAAGGAAGAATATTTGATTTCCAATTGTGAAAAAGAAAACATTTCTCCTACCACCAATACTCTTAGCAGCATCTTTAAGGCTCCCTGCAAAGTACTGGCGAAGAACTTGCAAACTGATTGTCTTCTCTGTCTTGGCCCGTCTCTTCTCGCCTGCTTTTCTGCGACCAGATGAGAGGTGACCAGAAAGAGAAGAAGCTTTGCTGCCTTCAATACTATCTTTAGCTCCAGAACTTTGCTGAAGTAGTCCAGATTCTGAAATAACCTGCTTAGAGTACAAGTCTTCCAAAGTGTCATCCCAATTGAACTCTTGTTTTGATTCTTTACCGAAGTCCCATGAGACGCAGACACTTTTACCTCTCCGCTGAGCATCTGCCATGCGGGCTATCCATGATGAAGAAGATTCACAGTTCTGATTTTCCTGTTTATCATGTCTTCCATTTGAAGTAACAGCCATTTTCCAGCCAAAATCTCCCTGTACCTCCTTGTCCATAACTACGTGCAAACTCCTACAAGATTGTTGTATGGCAATGGGCAGCAAGTCCCAAATCCGCTTTTGTTCTTCAGCATTTCGGCAATCTTTTGGCAAGAACAGCTCCAAGACAAAATCAGCTGATCCAGCTGATGTGCTTTTCAGGGGAATTGCCACAGCAGCATGCAAATCGATCACCTTAGCATGGTGAGCTAGAGGATAATCTGACTTGCTAAAGGAAGCTATATCAGAAGCAAAACACTGTTTGTTTGAAATGAATGCTTTCCCAACAATCCCTTGACCTAGAGAAAGGTATTGCTCGGAGCATGCCACATGGAATGCCAAACTTTCTGCATCAGCTACAAAGCAAGCAGAATCTACTGTGGAAATAGAATGGGCAAATTTCTCATCAAAATGTTGGCATCCACCTTTCCCTTGCTGGAAACATCTTGCCCATGTTAGAGCCAAAGGTAAATTGTGCATTTTGCATACAGATTCCAAAATTTCTGATATCTCTGGAACTGCAGCTTGGCAAAAATCTTTACAAGCCTGTGAAAGTGAAGCAGAGTTATGATACAACAAATTTCGTACTTCCGCTATGTTTGGTTTGGAGGATACAAAGGAAAGAAAAGAAAGAGGGAAGTGGTGGGAGGATAGCCGCCTTTCTTCTAGTTGGTTCAAGAAAAAGCGCGGAAGAGAAAAAATAGAACTTCAACTTATTTATTGCAACAACAGAAATACAGTCTTTAATGATTTTTTTTCCCTTGGGAAGGAAGAAATCATAAATTCATATGTCTGCGCACTCCCCACCCCCAAAAAAAAAATTAGAATCTAAACAGTTTTCTAGTGTGCTAACTTATCATCACAATGGGAGTAGAGAATCAATTGTTCATTCCATCTTTAGTCATCTTAGTAAAAATCCTCCTAACAAACATAGCATCAATCTGTAGATTGTATGAATGAGAAATCATCCACTTACCTTTACACTCGGTGGGCAGAAGTCGTGTGCACTCCTTAGATCAACAGCCTGTATAGATATAAAGAGAAATTATATTAGAATACTCATTGTAGAGGATTTGGTAAGTCCAACAACAAATCATGTATAATCAATGGCACATTTTAAAGTTAAAAGGGTAAGATAAAGAAGGGACCTCAAGAGCCTTGCGAATAGTTTCTAGCTCTGAACGGTAATTTATATATCGAGAGGTTGTTACAACCTCAACAACTCCCAAGCAAATACCAGTACCTCTTTCAAAGACAGGAACTGCAAGAGAACCGCTAATGTTATACTGTTTTGCAAAACTTTTACGCGGATACTCCTCGCTTCTGAAGAATCGAACATCTGGAGTTGATTCAGGCAACTTTCCCAAGAAAACTCGACCAGGCAACCCCAGAAACTCCTTTGAATCCCCCTCCACTGGGAAATTATAGGCTTCTGAAACATTTCTATAACTTGCAAGACTGTCACTTTTTAAATTGAGGAAGCACGGTTGGTCAACAGTTGTGAGGACACGCTTGCCTTCTTTCTTTGTAGGCACCCATATTTGAACAAGAACTTCCATATCTTTTGCGCATTCTTTCAACTGTCCAATAGCATACATTAATCTTTGTTTTACAGAGGAAGATGACCCCCTTTCTGCCATTGGTGCAATCCACAATCTTCTTCCCAATTCACCACCTCCAATTGGCAAAGTGTTTGCTTGCACTAACGATGCGTCAATCTGGAGAGAATGCTGGTTTTGAGATTCATTCTTAGCATCTCCAGTTATTCTTGGATTATCATAGGGTGGATTTCGAGGCAAGTCATTTTCAGCAGCATCTTGGTGGATTTCCTCATGAAGGTTTGCACTTACAAAGTTGCTGCTGGACTCCAAATTCGGAAAAGATTGGGGAGGGTCACTCGGAAGGCTTGAGGTCAACAGTCTTGGCTGCAAAAAGTTCAATCTATCAGTAGCCTCCAACCAGCATCCATCATCCAAGAGTTCATCCATAAAATCCAAATCCATAGCAGTGCCCAAAACAGATCCGGAGGACCTATTTTCAGGATTAGAGGCTCCATCATCCATATCAAACTTGCTTCAAATTTGCATCTACCAAAGCCTAGTAAACCCCAATTGTAAATTTCATCAGGATCCAAAACACATAAGAAAAGTAAAAATGTAAAACAAAAAGAGGAACTTCCAGGAAGGATTGGTATTGCTTCTATCCGAAAATCCAATATGCCCAGCTTGGAGAAACATCGTCAACAAAAATTGTTTTTGCAAACTGCAATGAGAAATGCATTTCAGAGAAAGAAACTTACAACACTTTTCATTCACAACTGAATACAAACCAGGTTATCAAATTCAAATCTTAATATAACCCCACAGCTTATAAATGATCCAAAAAACAATCTTTTTTTTGAGCAACAGAAAGCAACTGCGACAGCTAACATGGCATGGAGAGACAAAAAAAAAGGGGGCAAAACCCAGAATTTAATTTACCAGAAAATTGGAAGACAAATACCCATTTCTTATAACTTCTACACAACACGGAATTTATGCTGAACAAAGAGGAAAAATTGAAAATTTACCAAGAAATTCACAGGAAAATAGGGAGAGAGACCCAGAAGTGTAACTTACTTTAAGATTCCCACACCAGAAGCAGAATATTGTTGGGTAAGCATGTCTGTGTACTGTGAAAAAAGCCTAAATCTGACTCAAAAACTTTAGCAAAGTAGATGTATGAAAGTAGGGAATCCATCCAAGAGAAAAGAAAAGGAACATGTTTGTAAATTCAGAGAGTCATCATTTCTTGTTTGTTGTATGTGGCATAGAAGAGAACTGCTAATTCTAAACTTTAAACTCTGCTACTACTACACTCCCATAGGAATAGAGTTTTATGTCTGAACTGAATATTAAGCTCTTCTTCTTCATTCATTCATTGTGGGTCCCACTGTGATAGAAATATTACTATATACATTAGGATTGGCACACGCCGATCGACCGGATATTTTTAATTTGTTTTTATGAAAATTTAATTATTATTATAAATTAAATACTTAATTTTTTATAAATGAAATATAAATTTCATTAGCTGATAAAACAAATTGCAATACATTATAATAATGTATTTATTTTTAAATTTTAAATTTTAATCTGTTACTTTTAAACATATCTTTTTAATGTTTTCTATGGTTTATCACAAATCATCAAAATAGTTTGTTCAATATCATTTCATATATAATAATAATTTTACAAGAAAAGAATTCTAAGATATATACAATATCACAGCTTAAAAGAAAAAATTTCTATCAAACCTTTTATATATATTTCTAATTTTTTAGGATAGTTAGGTCTTTTTATAATATAAATATAAATTATTTAATTTATTAATTAATTTATGTTGTTTATTTTCTATTTAAAAGATTCTATTAATTATATGAATATAAAAACATATAGTAATTAATAATGTAATATGAATATTTTAATATAAATTTTAATCATAATATACTTAATTAATAGTATTCAGACAAGAATTTATTATTTTGATATAAATTTATTATTGTCAATATATAATTAATTAAATGACCTATAACATCAGAGAATAAAAACGAGTTAACTAGTGCAAGGCACACTAAGAAAAAGCACGAATGAAGATGGAGAAAATAGGAAAATTTTCCAAAACGACCCTATAAAATCTATATTATAATTACTTATAATAATTAATTAATTAAATTTAAATCATACTCTATTAAGGAATATTATTTTAATTATTAATTATTCAAATTAAAATATTATTCTAATAAAAAATCGATATATATTAAAAATAATAATGAATAATATTTAAGTTAAGTTGAAATTCTAAATGAAAAATTATGTAATTGCCTAAAAAATAGAATTAGGAGTCGGAATAGAATTATGGAATATTATTACAACATATATTTAAAAATTGCAAAAAAGGAAAGTAAAAAAAAAAAAGGAAGAATAGAATTACTAGGTGGTTAAAAAAAAGGAAGAAAATAATTAATTTAGTTATTATATAGGATATATTATAATAATATTTATTGATAATCTATATATATAATAATAAGATTTTGACCTAAAAATAAAAATTATTTTTAAAGTATAATTTGGAAGTTGATTTTTGTGTTACCAATTCTCTCTGAACTCCGCAAAATGTTTTAATACTTATCATTATTTAATAAATATAGTCTAAAATAAATATATTATAGACTATTAATGATGTAATGAGATAATAATTTTAAAACTAGAAGATACCAACTATACTAATATCCATTTCATTGCATCACTTTCTAAAGTCTTTCATCTTTTATATAGTAGTATTCTTTAACTTCTACAATATAGATAGATATTAAAAATTACTGTTTAAAGAAGGGAAGCAAATATGGATCCTTGCATCACTTGGCATACATCATAATTCAGAAATAACTTAAATGTTCTCGAGTTTCAAATCACTCTATCACATTTAAGTAGGGCATAATTGTGATGCTATCCAGGAACATTGATCATTTTACTGGAATATGTAATGGCACAAGATTTTATATTACTAAGCTAAAGATAATGGTCATAAAAGCAAAGGTAATATCAGAAACTAACATGAGCGAGAAGAATTACATTTTCAGGATGACGTTGACGCAGTCTGATATGAGGATGACGTTAACGCCTTCTAATATGAGTATGACGTTTAAATTTCAAAGATGTCAATGTTCAGTTATGTTGTCTTTCGCAATAACGATCAACAAGAGTTAAGGACAGTTACTTTCTAATGTCGGAGTATTTAGAAGCAAGTGTTCACCCATTAACAACTATATGGCAGTATCAAGAGTTACAAGCAGTGAGTGCTTAAAAATTTTGATATTTGATGATGATGGTCATGATACAAGTGAGACAATTAATGTGATCTACAAAGAAATTTTCAAAAATCTGTTCAATAATGTTACATTAAAAAATTTTTTATTGTCTCATTATAGACCAATTAAATTATCTTTTTTTAATAAATGTAACTTCACAATATGAAATTACAATAAGATAATTTATTTGTATTCAAAACACGAACGTTAACTAATACAAATATTTATGTAACAATATGATTATTACAAATAAGTATGTAAAATTTACATTTAGTTACACGTTACACACATCGCGCGAGTCAAATTTTAATTATAATAAAAGAATAATTTGAAAGACGGAATAATATAATTAAGTAGATTATTATTCAGGATATATTATAATAATATTTATTGAAAATTATAATAAAAAATAGTTAAAATTTATAAAAATAAATAATTGAATAAATTATAATTTGATTTCTGCCGAATTATATAAATTAGTCTTTTCATTTTCGAGATTAATTTTTTTTCCATATGTTTTGTAATTATCAAACATTTTAATCCATCTGCACAAAAAAAAATCTATTAAATTACAAAAATAAACTTTGTAAAAAAGATCAAATTGGATATTTTCATAAGGACCAAACATGAAATTATCTAAACCTAAACCCAACATATATTTCTAGCGATAAACAGGATAAGTGAGTATAATAAATCGAAACTCTTGACGCGAGGATGAACAGTATGTACTTATTTTCAATATTTCATCACTAGAAAGTAGATAAGGTCATGGGCCGGTTAAGCCCGCTGGGCTCGCGGTTTCGGCCTGCCGGCCCAGCCCACCACAAAACTTTAATCGGCCGAACCGTAACCGAAACCGTTCTGCCGACGGTCCAGTTAATGTTCAAGAAATTTTCGAATTATTAACCGCCATGAACTGTAACCATTCACGAACCGTCCAATCGAATCGCCGGTTAACCATTTTTCTTAAAAAAATTAAAAAAAAAATAAATAAAATAACCGGCCCGCCGGTTGACTGATCTGCCATGGCCCGCCAGTTAACCGACAATTCGGTGGTCCAGTAGGCCGGTTTATGTTAACTGTGGTCCGGCGAGTTAAGCCCGTAACCGGCTCGTGGCCATGACTATTAGAAAATTTCAAAAAATATAATTGAAAATTTTGAACTTTGAGAGACAAAACACCACTAAAAATTTAACTAGCAAGTGCAGAATGCTGAGGTTGGTGGCGTTAAATGTCTCGACTATATCATTAACAAATTAGAAAATTAATTATTACTATGCTATCCTGTTAGGAATATTTATATCTAGGAATTTAAAATTATCTAATGGATGCATGGAAAACTATTTAAAAAAGAAAAAAAAAAAAAAAGCTAGGTGGGAAATAAGGAATATAAAAGTTATCTAATAGTTGTGCGGGCGATTATAAACTTAGGGAATAATATAATTTGATTTTCTAAAATTATAATTATAAAAGAGGAAAATTTCGAAAAAGAAAAATATAGAAAATTACAAAAATAAATAATTGGAATACTAAGCAGAGGAATTTTTGTATATTTATAGATTATGGGTACATTAAAACTAATTATATATACAAACTCATTCGGGTATAATTAGGAAGAATTTATGCCTATTATATTAATTACGAATTATGTGCACATTGAAGCTACCCCTAAATATGTAATTCTATATCAATAATTAATATTAATTAATTAATTAATAATATTTTTTTTTTAAATTAGAGTGAAAGGATTCAAATCTTAATATTTTCGTCATAAATGTATGTTATGTCTTGACATACTATTAATAACAAATTCTAATATTATGTTTTTGAAAGAAACAATTTCTAATATTATGTTTTTGAAAGAAACAATTCTAATAATATTAGTATTAAAAACGTATTTTAACTAGAAGTAAGTATTAATATTATATTTTAATTAAAAATATAGATAAAATTTCGAAAATTCTGCGAATATTATTATCGATACATAATTATTCAAATTAATTATAGTATCAATAATGAGAATATAAAATGAGTTAATGTGTATCTTAGTTTTTGAGGGTAAACGCAATTTTTTTAATTACTATATTAATTCATTAAGAAATGAAAATCCTAATAATATTAGTGTTAATAATGTATCCTAATTATTAGCATTGTATTTTAATTAAATTTATTAATATATAAATAGTATTGTATGTTGATAGGATATCTAAAATAAAATAATATTAATATTAGTAATATATTTTAATTAAAAAAATTAAATTATAATATTAAATAAATTAAATGGGTTAATGAAATTTCTGTATTAATTAATTTTTAATTTTTCAATATTATCATATTATATTTTACTCTTTAATGTATATTATACATGTATAATTTACAAAAATAAATATTTCTTTGTAGAAATATGATTATTTCTTGAAAATTTTTTAGCCATAGAAGTAAGAATCCATGAAGATATATATATAAGTTTATAAGATGAATTTGAAATTTAAAACAATTATGAAAATTAAATAATTAAAGCAAATAGTTTTTCAAATTGAGAAACTAAAATATATGATAGTAAAAAATATTTATGTAAAATTTATTTCCTTTCTAAAATTATTATTTTGTAGAGTAGTCATTAAAATTTTTTAATTCATTAAATTTTGACTATGAACAATTTTAAACATATTGAACTGAGTCCTTAATAGTTAAATTTTGCGAAGATTATGTTTAGTAAATGATACCAAAGATATAATTTTTTTTAGAGCTTTACTTTTATACTTTTTAATATTTATTGAATTTTAGTTTTTTTTTTTCTGAAAAAAAGAGAGAAAATCCAATAAAATAGTTGTTCAGGAAATTGAGGAAAATTGGAATCTTAGCATCACCACCTCCGCCAAATATAGCTGATTAACGATCGAAGAGTACTGGTCAACAACTCTCACATCGGTCATTCATCTGGTACCCTTAGAATTATAGTTAGATCATCAATTTTGAACGACTTTTTGTAACGCCATTGTCTGAAAATTCAGGAACAATGAGCTTTCAATGTTATTTAGGTTGTTTTTGGTTGGTTTTCATCGAGAATCGTGTTATCAATGAGATTCTGTGCCTTTTTTCATAATGTTTTTGACAAAAAATCATAGAGTTGCATTGCCGATGAAGATGATTGAGTTCAAAACAGTGAAATGACGACAAACATGGTGACTATTTAAGAATATGGTTTCTTTATAGGAACAAAATGAAGAAGATGACATTAAAGTAAAATTCTATTTTAGTCTTTGAAATTTATTAATCTTTAACATAATTAAATAGCACTTAAATAACAAATTTATTATTTTTACATAAATTTTAATAAGGTCAATATATAATTAATGAAATTAACTATAATATCAATAACGAAAATATCAAACGGATTAAAGTGTGTAATGCACGCTAATAAAACCTAGTATTTAAAAATATAAATATAATTAGCATATATATATAAAATTAAAAAATATTAAAAATACACTAAAAATAAAAATTCATTTTTATCGTTCCAAACAATTTCATGTAAAGACGTAGATGAAAAATAAATAATTTAATTTGAATTGATTTTTGATTATAGAACATCAATCTACATTCTACATTTGTGCTTGGTAGTTTTGTGCTGCAAATTGTTAGATAGCACCACAATTTTTTTAATCTACTACTAACCAAATTCATAAATTTTTCCTTGAATTACATTAATTGATAACAAATAAAATTTATTTTATTTTTTAATTTAAATAATTAGAGAAAACAATCGGATATTTTACGACAATCGTTATGTCTTAAAATTTTTGTTTATATATACTTGTTCTATCGATAATTATAAATGTCTTATTCTATTTTTAAAATGTAATAACATTAGACGGTGATTTTTCTTTTATATTCTTAAATTATTAATAAATAATATAATTTTTGAAAATTAGATAATCAGTATATTAATGAATGGATAAGTAAATTGCATATTATAAGTATGATTTTAAAAAAATGAAAGTTAGTACACTTTTGTATATATAAAAGAAAAGTAAAGAAAGTATGTATGATATAATAATCCTAAAGAAGAAGGGCAGTTGTCGAATACTAATTAGATGTGACAAAATGCGGATGTCACGGAAAACAGAAAGTATTGGCTAAATAAATTAATTTAATCTCACATCTTATGCTTTACAACACATCAACTGACATAAGCTTTGCTCATTATATTAATATTTTCTTCATTATCACTGACTAAGCAATTCTCATTTTTAATAATAATCACATTGTACAACAAACTAATTAATCACAGCAGATTCAATTAATTTATTTGTTCTCAAAAGTAACAAATTCAAACATTTAAACTGAAGAAAATAAAGTAATAATAGTTGTTCATTATTGTTAATTGTTTCCTCAAAAGTAGCATGTTCAGGGGTAGACCAAGTACATAATTATTAATTAATATTAATAATTAATAATTAATAATTAATACAATGAATGAAGGTTAGAGATGCGGCGAATTGAGAAGGAATAAAAGAGAGGGTCATTGATGGCCCTCTGGAATCTTGAGAGGCTTCCTTCTTTCGCCCCTAATTGATCTCAAGTGACAACCTCCTACCATTTTTTCTAATTTTAAAATATCAAATTCTAGAATTTTCAAATATTAAATTTATAATAAACCTATTATATATGAATTTTCATAAGCACCCATCATATATATGTATCTATAGAATCAGTTGAATATACGTAAGGGATTCATTTGGGTATAAAATAAACCATTTGCCAACTGACGGGAGATTCTTTGACTTTTATATTATTATACTAACAAAATACTATACTTAATTAAATAAAGATTGATCTTTTATGGTCATTGAGTTTTAATGTAAAAATTTACGTCATTTCATAAACCTTTTATAAATATTGCATAAACTCATAAGCAACTAATAATAAGAAACTTGATAGATTTTGGACTTTTATAAGCCTTTTATTGTTAATTTCTTATTGTTAGTAGGGGCCCTTTTGATAATATTTTTAAAGAATATGTTTATTTTAAAAATAAAATTAAAAAGATGGATAATTTTGTATTTATAATATTTCATTGAAATAGCCTGGGAAAATCTTCTTCATTTATTTAATATAGTGAAAACACCAATTAAACTGGACATGATTTATTATTATTATCAAGTATAATGTAAATTTGCAATTTATTCTAATTAAAAATGATTAATAATAGTTTGATTTATGCTAAGATTAGTCAGTGAAACATGAAAATTAATAATTTATTAATAAACCCTAATTCATATATTTGTGAATTCATTTGATAACTGATCAAGCACTAACTAGCTAGCCAATGGCCTTGAAAAACATTGTAGCTAATGCTAAACACCATCTAAATTAATTAACTAATCAAATCGCCCAATTTTAATGAAACTTAAAAAAATCTCAAACCCTCACAAAAAATATGGTTAATTCTGGTCCATTATTTCCATCAGGAGTCATCATGTAATAACTTTCTGAATCTTTAGACCCAACCACACGTTCAAAATGCGCTCTCATGTAGGTGAGTTCGCCGTCCGGCTGATCTGCGTCGTCTGCAGGAGGTATAATGCCAGCTCCCATAGATATCACATGCAATATTTGCATAACTAGCAAATCTTCATCTGTGGCTTCTCTCTTTACTCCATAACCTGATTTTCTTCCATTAGAATACATTGTCCATATAGGCTCTTCTATAATCTTTGTTTTCTCATTCTGTTTCTTTTCACACTCTAACGCTATCCTAACTAGTCCCATTCCCATATCTTGAAGCAGTTTTCCTGTTGGTATTGTTAGCTCAAGCAATAAAATAGGAAGAGAACTAGGGTTTTCTTGTATTGCTAGGTTTACTCTAGATTTCCGGTGCCCAAATAGGGTTCCAGTCATCCGTGTCCCTCCGTGGATATGTCTATCATGAAGTGGGTTTCCGGGGATCTTACAAGTCGGAGCTATGATTGGAAATGATCGGAACACTGCTCGAAAGCGACGAAAAAGCTTTATAGATTTAGACGAGTTTTTTCTGGTGGGTTGTTGTAGGGAAATAGCTGGCCGAGACAACGAAGGAGAAGAAGATCTTGGAAATGATAATGATAAGGAAGAGGAGGATGAAGAGGATGAGGAAGAGGAGAATGACCGTGGAGAATGTGATGGTGGAGAAGCATTTTCCATGGAAGGCCAAAAAAGGCTAGCTAGTGCTTGAGTTTCTAGTGAGGTTAATGATTAGGGTTTTTCTTTTCTTTAAATAAAATTAATTTTGATTTGTTTAGTACTGATTTATGGTTAAGAATCAGTTTAGTTAGCCAAAGATAGACAGAAGAAAGAGCTGTGGTTAGTTTTAAATGTAAATTTGTTGCCTCATTTACCCACTAAAATAGGTCAAACTTGATTTCTGTGGCATCATGCTTCTTTCTGTAAGTCAAAGCTTCTTTGTCAGATCCTCACAACAATGCTCTTTTAAGTATTCATTAGTTTTCTTTCTTAACTAAATTTATGTATTACATGGTATTTTAATTTGTTAATTTCAACTAATTTTCAATTAATAATATTTTTTAAATAAAACACTTAAAATATGGAGGTTTAAGGTCCAATCACACATGTAATAACAATTACCAAATATGGTTCAAATTTACATACATTTCAACATTATCTTCTTGTCTAATTTTGAGAATTCAATTGTCAACAAGTTACATTGCTCTCTTAAGATCATATTGTTAATAAAAAAAATCAACTTAAAAGTTAAAAGGGTTAATTTTTAATAAAATAATTTAATTACTTTAAGCATTATAATACCAAATGTCATAAAGTTTGTGCTTATAGATGAAAATTAGCTACAAATTTGCTGCCAAGAAGCACAATCAAAATTCAAGAATTTGGATCCGAAGATGAAGTTGGTCAAAACGATAAAGCAGCCTCTCACCTTAGCCAAATGAGCCTGGTTCGATTCCCCATTAGCCCCTCTTCTCCCCCTCCCCCACCCAATTGTACCACAATTAAAAAAAAGAGCTTCGAACCTATTGGCTATAGTCTATATATTATATACAGCAGTTCCAAGAAATCATAGTATATTTTTGGATAGTGGCAATCAACCGAATTAAACAATTTAAGCAGTACACGATTGTGCTATTTTAAAAGTAATTTTAAGTTGAGTTAATTTCAGTCATCAGATGGATAAAATCTGTAATTCATTCCTAGTTTATTCATTAAATTAATTTCCAAATGAAAGCAAACTTTAATCAAGATATATAACTAAAAAAGAATGAGACGTAAACTACATATTTATATATGATAATGATAATAATAATAATACAGCAGTTTGGGTTAAGGAAGAAAGACACAAAAAAAAGTGTCTTGCAGCCATAAGGGTGGAACAAGGAATTAAAGCAAATACCAGTTATTATGATTTCTCTGCTTGGCCTTCACAATTTGCAGATACTTTCATTGCCTTTCCTAGTACGTTCAGAATCCCCACACGTTGAACCTCTTTTGCTGTAATAGAGAGAGAACCAATTCGATCATCACACGCTCATCATTTTCAGGTTATTTCAAATTACTGAAGATGACAAATCCCATGAAACAAATGCACACAAGAAAATGGTACCTCCTAAGGTAAAATATTTTAACTACAAACATCCGATGGGTGTAGAACACTGAGACAAAATATAAATGCAATCCTCAGTGCACCAACCAAATGTGATGGCCATGTAACAAGTTTTAAACCTATAAACGTGAAATCAGCTACAAGGAATCGAATTCAATACATTTTTGTCCCAAAAGTTAGTCCAAACTGAGATACAGAATAGAAACCACATAAACAGGACACCCATTCTAGCCTCAAGTAATCTGGGACATTGTTTGGTATTTATATTCTCTTAAGAATAATAGAAGCAATTTATTATTATTTCCACAGAAATCAGCCGCTGACCCAATACTTAAAAGTTAAAACAATGTCAAGCTTCAGGATAATTTTTATGCTTCATATATCTTTCTGGAGTAAACTAAGACAGAGTCTAAAGGCTCTATTTAATGTCTAATTGTCAAGAAATCAAGAATCAATTTAGGTTTTACAATACATAGACTCTTTTTATTTGCATGGTTTGAGGGAATCGGATGGGAAAAGTGAAAAGAATAGCAAACCCATTTGCTCGTTTACACTTTTTGGACAATAAGAAAAGGAAAGAAAAAAGACAATAAATAAATAAATAAATAAACTCCCTCAATATTTCCAAAAGGCTAAAACATTTTCCCAAAAATTTGGAGAAATAAAAGGAACGAAATAGTTAAAATAGATTTTATCAATCCGCTTTTTTCTTTTTTGTTCTAAAAAAGAAATCTCTTTTTTTTTCATAGCTTAGTTAATTGAACAGGCAAAAGGAAATTATAATTCATTTTCTCTTCCTTTCTTTTTTCTCTTCTCCTCTTTATTTCTTTTATTTTCCATTACTGAATAATGAATCAAAGAGGTCAAGGCTAGGCTTTCTTCAACATGACTACTATAAGCTTGAACATAGCTAGGTTTTCTTGGACATGACTTACATCTAAATTCTTAAAAGAATTAGGATTAATTAGGTGGTTCT
This sequence comes from Croton setiger, assembly GCA_948099555.1. Taxonomy (NCBI): domain Eukaryota; kingdom Viridiplantae; phylum Streptophyta; class Magnoliopsida; order Malpighiales; family Euphorbiaceae; genus Croton; species Croton setiger. The sequence goes on from CANUEY010028856.1 coordinate 112,950, forward strand.
CAACAGACGCTAACGAGTAACAAAAGGATAAAAGCTACAAGAGTAATAATTTGTTTAGTAAGCATCAAAAAAGAGAAGATTAATTTGTAAGCTCGGCACTTATCACCCTTGAGGGGGTTAGTTTAAAACATCAACCTTGGAGATTAGTTTAACAGAGGTAATAAGAACACAATAGATTAGTTTTTCAACTCTGTCTTTTAAATAACTAAGGGGATGTTTGTCTAAGCTTGTGCTTTTCAGCTTTTAGCCATTATTCTACTTTCAATTTTTAAGCTGCTTAATAAAAAGTTCAAAATTGTTTGCTAAAACTAATTTAAAAAGTAAATTATTAGGAGGTTTAAAACGTTTGGTAAATTTTAAAAATAACTTATAACTATAAGAACTTAAATTTAGCAAAATGACTAAAAACTCTAAGTGGCATAAGATAAGTATTTATAATGGAGGGTGTAAATATCTTTTACTTGGCCAAACTTAACTGCTTAAATCCAGTTTTGAAAAAACTGCAAATCCTAGCGTTTGCTCCAAGTGCTTAAGCTTAGACAAACATGCTACTCACTGCTTAAAAGCTAAAAATGGCTTAAAGGAGGTTTGACCAGCTTTTGAACCTAGAAAAACAGTCCCTAAATATATGTTAGTTCTCCTGTAATGTAAATTTTGTAGGAGTTATTTTGATCCTCACTTATTACTCCCATCCGACATGTCCTCTAAAAGTTACAAAATTGAACATAGGAAGGCCTAGCTGTATCTATGGTGTTTATTAGATAATATTCACAAATGCCTATAAATTGATCAAATCTTCTTGTAACCAAATTTTCACTTATAAGCACTTTGTTAACCTGATTACTAAACTTTAATACAAATAATTAAGAGTAATTTAAACATAAGTAGCAATTTGCTGTGTATCTTAAGCGACTTTCCTCCATTCATTTTATGGCCTACCCAGTATAGATTTGAAATTCCAGCAAGTATAATTATCTATGCAAATGAAATGAATTATGAGGCCTCAATTACACATCTCATATCAACTTACAATTTAGGAAGGTTGCAAAGCAATCTCCGTTCATACACAGCATCAAAAAAAATAAAAAATTGAAGGCATGTAAAAACAATATTTGATGTTACCTTCCTCCAAAGAAAGTTGAATAGATCTCTTCTCCAACTCAACCGCATGCCTGCTAAGCTCAACTGAGGAAAGTGAACGAAGCACTAACAAAACAAAAAATCATGTATAAATCAGTCATAAAGAACTCAAGCGGTGGTAAATTAGATTATCTCAAAGGGGCATCTGCAAAACTCAAGCACTTACTCTGTACATAATCCTCTTGATCTGATTCATCTAGTTTCTTCAGTAAAATATGCAACTGTTGAAATCGATCTTCCCAATGCAGGTTTTTCATTCCCTTCAAATTATTTGATGAAGGGACAACATGGCTATGATTGGGGTCTGCCGCTGCAAACCTCATATTAGAATTGAAAACAGGAAGAGGAATTGAAGGTTTTCCAGATGAAGTTGTCAAGGAAGCCACAGGGATAGGTGCAAATGCTGGAAAACAAGACGCCTTAGGCTCCTTTATCTGCAGTTTTGGTTGAGTAGCATCCTCTGCGTGGTCCACTTGCCTTTGGTTAAGGCAATCAGCACTATTACTTCTTCCTTCAACAACAGTAGTCTTTCCGACTTCTGCTTCAGATTTCCTACGAACATAGACAAGCTGAGCATTTGCAGCAATACTAGTTGGGGATTGGTGGTGGGGATTACTGACTGGATCCATAGGTGAGGGCCTTTTGGTACCAGAAACCTTTACAGAATCCATAGTCTGTCCTCTATCCTTTGTCAACGGAGAATTCCCAATAGGATGAGGATTTCTATTTTCGTTTTGCACATCTCTCAAAGCTGTCTTCTTCACTATGACGGGAAATTGCTTATCACAAGTGGACAAATTAGCATCAGAGTTACTAAGCCCATACTCGTTGAATTTTGATTCTACTGTTTGCTGAACCATCTGAGATAAAAACCTACTAGTATTAAAATTCTCGGAATATGTCTTCTGCAAGCATTATTCTATACCCGAAATCCATATTTCAAAGGAACGCAAGATGCCCACTTAATCTAAACATAAGGGATGCAAAGAACAAAATTACTAGAAATCCACAACAAGATTAAAGTATAGTTGAGCAAGATTTAATTAAGTATAAATTAAAGTTTAGTCACACAAACAAAAATTCAATTCAGCACATTGCCAAAAAAAAAACTTGAAAGCAAAAAAATCACAGATACAGCAGAATCACAGAATATAAATTACTGAAAAAATGGATGTTTGGATAACAATAAGAGATGATAATGAAATAAAAATTCTTATAAAATCAGAGGCAAGGCACCTGAGGATGAAGACGGAGAAATGGGAATAAAGCTGTTGCTGTTGAAAACCAGATTCCTTCAATTAGGGCACTGCTATTGCAAAAACAGATCCATCCATTTGATTTCTGATTGCTAAGCGAAATTTTGTCACGTCATCCACAGTCTACCAATCAAAACGGAATACGTGTCTCTCCTTGCCACATCACGGTCCTAATCGTGTAGGCGCCAACGTACACAATTCAAAAATCTAATAAATTGTTTTTCTTTTTATTTTTTTTAACTATAAATTGTTATAATAAAACTAATACTACATTAAAAATTTCATGAAATAATACATTTTCAACTTTCATTTTTAATTCTAGTAAAAAAAATTCATTTTTAAAATTGGTGGTTTTTTTATGTCCTTCTATATTAAATCCTTCAATTTTGAAAAATTTAAAAAAAACATTTAATTTTTATATTAAAAGAGCATCGAGCTCTTTCGTCTAATTTTTATTCATTCCTTTTTTAAATAATATTAAAAAGACTAAAATAATCTAGATGTGGCCACGGGCCGAGCCAGTTCCAGGCCACGGTTCAAGGGTTAATCGAACCGTAACCAGAGGTTCAGGTTAACCGGCGGTTAAATTCCGGGCTAAAAACCGGCGGCTCATGGCGGTTCGATTCACAAAGTCCGTCGGTTCACTCACGGTTCAAGGGTTTAAACGGTTCCGGTTCAAAAAATATCAAATCTGAACTGGCCTATCCTTCGGCCAGTTCAGGTTACAGTTTTTACGGTTCCGAACCGGTTCAGCCACGGGCAGGCCGGGCCGAACCGGCCCATAGCCGTGTCTAAAATAACCATTAACTTAAAAATTTGATATCATTTTATATATCCATCACAAGCAGTTTAGAGGGTTTGAATTAGTAGCAGATAAAGTATGCAGTTCCAGGATCTGATTGTGGATATTAAAGGGCTATATATATTTATATATTTTACATTTTCATCCAATATTCAATTAATTTAATTAATAAGTAAAATATATTACAAGAAAGTATATTAGAGATAAATAAAAATATATTAAGTTACGACATATATTAATTTACATATTAATTATAAAAACACATTAATTAAAATTAATTCTAAAAATATATTTAATTAAAAAATATGTTAATTAGCAAATTAAAAATGAACATCGACTCATACATATTACTTCAATAATAATAAAAAATACAAATTAATTTAGAGGATCATTTGAATTCGTATATTGCTACTAAAAATGCTCTGTTAATTCATTACAAAGTATAAAATGGACATCTTTAGCAAATAATCGTTGAAATTGACTAATTTTATTATCGTTTTCAACTTCTATAGTCTTTAATAGGTGTATTAAGACACGTTCATTTTGATTAATACGTGTTTCTTGTTTTGTTTTTTGGTACCAATCAAAAGTGCTCCTACGAGGCTCTATGAGGCTTTTACTTCGGAATTGTCAAGGGTTGGGGAATACCCTGACAATTAAGAATATTAAAAAGGCAAGTATGTCCTATTCCCCTGATATTTTATTTCTCTTTGAAACTAAACTTTTGTGAACGGAAGCTTAATAGGTGTGGATGACATAATATGATCTTGATTCCTCCGAAGGGTATCGTCGGAGGTCTTGTGCCGGCATGGAAGGATTTTCTCGTGGAATAACAGGGGAAAGGGAGTAGATAATATCAGAGATAGGCTGGATAGTCCTAGCTGGTTAAGTTCCTTCCCAAATGCTTCTACTACCCATCTCTCGGATTTGGGCTTCCTTCGTAGGCAGCTTGTGCTGGCATGGTATGGTATGTAAACGTTAAGATCTTTTTATAAAAAAAAAAAAATCTTATTTTTTTAGTCCAAATTTTATGATGTTTTTATATAAATAAAGACGTATTTTTTAGTAAAAAATTTATAAACATATAGATATAGTATTAAATAAAACATATTTGTAAATATTTTATACTGTTCTCATTACTATTAAAATTTGATATTAAACATATATGCACTTGATTTTAAATAAATTTTTGAATTAATTATATTTGAAATTTTTTCAATATGTAATGAATATTTTATACATATATGAAATATAAATAATAATTATATTATTTAATATTTTTTATTAATTACTTAAACTAATTTATATGTCATTTAGTATAAAGGTGAAACTATGTATGAGTTAAAAGAAATCCATCATCCCTCTTTATCTCAAAATATCAAATAAATCAAGCATTTAAGTAAAATTTGTGACATTTATTAATATTTCTTAGTTAAAAAATTTGGTAAGAAAAGAGTACTTGCTAAAAAAAAGTGATCTACCATCATTAACACTTATTAACCTAAATAAAATATACAAAAGAAAAATATCTTTTAAGATGGTATTTGATTTTTTCATTTATATAATAGTTTTATTTTATTTTTGTAAAATTTCTTCCTTTTAGTAGAAATGGAAAAAATGAAAAGGTTCTAACCTTTCTCATATTTGGGATAAAAATCAAATTTATAATGCAAATTAAAAAGAGAAATTAACAGTCTTATTTCTAATTTTTGGTGGAGTCAAAAACAAGAAGAGAGTGTAAGCAAAGATTTCCAAGGAAAGAAATCAAAACCTGCATAAAAAAGGAAAATAAATCAGAAATTATAACAAACAAATCAGAAAATTAAATCAATAGAGATTGTATGCAAATCAATAAAGATTGAATCAATTATTGTAATAGATTATAAGAACTAGTATATAAACTGTACAGAAGCACAAATGAAAAACGATAGAAATCAATAAAAAACCTATTCTATTCTTCATCTCTAAATCCTATTTCTGATATTCAACATGGTATCAGAGCTGGCAATCGGTCATTGAGGACCCAAAAATAAGCCAATTGCTCATCACTTACCCTAACTTACCTGAATGGCAGAAGAAAGTTCTGCTACCACGAAAAGTGCTGAAGTAGGGGAAACCAGTAGCTCTGTTAGCATGAATTAGTTACTGGAGTTATTCCAGAACTTCACCCTTAACACAGAAATCACAGAAAACACCAACAATCAGAATCTCATCATATCATTAAAACTTAATGATCAGAACTATACCCTTTGGTCCAGACTTATGAGTCTTGCAATCCGGGGCAGAGGGAGGCTCAACCATATCATCGCCCCTCCGCCTCCGCAGACCGCATCAAATTATCAGCAATGGGTACAGAATGACTCCATTGTCATCACATGGATCATGGAGAATATTGATACTGAATTAGTTCATCAGTATATCAATTACCCAACAACGTATGAACTATGGCGAGGAATCGAATCAACGTACAGCAGCGGAACCGATTCACTCCAAATCTATGATCTGGTGGTGAAATCAAATCAAATCAGACAAGGAGAACAATCTCTGGAACGATACTATAGCCAGCTTTAGGCTATATGGAGGGAGATAGACAAGAGAATGCCTAATCCTATGAACTGGCCAAAAGATGCAAGCATCTTCAATCAGTTACAACAAACAACAAGGCTGTTTCAGTTTCTGGCTGGGGTTCGAGGAGTGTATGACCCAGACCAAAGAGACTTACTGAGACAGGACCCGCTTCCCTCAGTGGAAAATGCTTACGCGGTACTGTGAAGGGAGACAATCAGAAAAGGGATTATGGCTGGAGATAACTCTGCGGTACCATCATCGGGAGAAACTCCCTCAGGCGTGGGGAGTGGGTTACTTAGCCGGTCAAAACTAGCCAAGCTAGATCATCATCCCAGCGAGATAAATCTAGCCTAAAGTGTACCTATTGCGGCGGAAGCAAACATACTAGAGATAGGTGTTTCCAATTAATCAGATACCCTGACTGGTGGGATGAAAATAAGAGGAAGAAGGAGAGGATCTGTCGCTGACGCGGACCCAATAGCTCAACGGCTAGAAAACCCGAGTTACCCATTTGATAGAAGAAACAAGGTCAAGAATAATCCACCTTCCCTCACGACCCAACACCTCGCAATGGATGTAAAACCGCTCGTACGCAAAAGATTTTTAAGATAGGAATTTGAAGAATGCCACAACTTGTTGAAGTTGATAAGTTAATCAAAGTTCCTTGTGCAAAGAAGAAAGGAGAAGACTCACTCTCTCTCACACGGTTTTATAAGTTCTAAAAGAACAAATAAATTCGAAAGTTTTGA